>WNWK01026300.1:0-27553 GCA_009830355.1 Cherax destructor
CTTCCCCAGCTGTGGAAGTCTGCCATTGTTCTCCTTTTGCAAACCGGGTACTACGGGACGTGATACCTCCACTACCGTCCCATCGCTCTTACCAGTGCAGTTTGCAAGGTGATGGAACGTCTAGTTAATGAGACGTTTGATGTGGTTTTAGAGACGCACATAGTCTCTCCCTAGTCAATATGGCTTTCGTAAAGGCCGTTCTGCCATTGACCCCTTACTGCGCTTGGATACGTATACAGTGGTCTCTCGGTTTTCGTGTTTAATCCGTTCCAGAGGATGCACTAAACTGAAACCACGAAAACTGAAGCCATTTTCCCCATAAGAAATAATGGAAATTCAATTAATCCGTTTCAGACACCCAGGAGTATTAACAAAAATAATTTTTAGAGATTAAATATGATTTACATACAGAAAGAATAACAAATAAATATAAAGCACTAATAACATGTATAAATGAACATTTAACATCACACTTACTTTTATTGGCGACTCTTGTTGGTGTATGGAAGATGGAGAGGAGAGAGGGAGGCGAGTTTATTGTTGGGAGGCAGGACAAAATGCTTCAATTTGACACTAATATCAGCTCTACGGCTTATTTATCTATCACAATTCATCTAATATGACATAATAAACAATATAAATAACATAAAAACGTGATATACACACTAGAATGAATAAAATATGTGTCTCATTACGAATGTGGTGGCGGGCATACTCGGTCCAGCTATGAAAACATCTTCCTATTCTTTCCTCCTTCAGACGCATTAGTATAAGAGAAAACGGAGTTTGTAATGCGTCTTCGCTCTGCTGCCCTTTCTTTACCTTCCCTTCTTGCTGATGGACCCTCCTTTAATCCTGACTCTCTCGTTGACGTTTTGACAGAAACTGACTTACTACACAAACTCTGAAGATTATACCTTTAGCACCTCCTTCAGTCCCTTCTACCTCGATCTCTTGCTACCCTCTATCCCTGCACTATCCACTGCCCTGCTGCACTCCATACCCTACTAATCATCCATCTCCCTCTTACAACCCATTCTCCCTTCATCCTGCAATAACCTGTAGCGCTGTATGACCCCTGTGGTTTAGCGTTTCTATTTGATTATAATAATAAATACCGTAATGCAGACTACTGCATTATAGTAATATATAAATAATGTCAGCACATTTATGGACACGTATTAGACCAATTATTTGAACATTTCCACTATTTTCAGCTCAATTTCAATTGGCTTTCAGTCCTGAAACCAATCAAAATCATCTCTATTTCTGTAATATATCTTCCATTCCATAAAATGAGACCAATAAACCGAAAATATAACTATATAAAAACATACAAAAATACATTGCAAAGTCACTGTTTTAAGCCGAAAATATGGCCACAATTTTTTCCCATATTTCACTGCCTTCTGAAGGATTTTTTTATATAGACCCATTCTCTCATATCTAGGCCTAAATTTACTGCTCACAGCTTATCTGAATGAGCTGATCTCTTGGATTAGAACAATGGGACCTACCCACACTTCAAAGCCGTAGAGAACTATGGGACCCACCTCGAAACTGTTAATTATTGAGGGCTTACTCATTCTGTAAATTGTAAAATTTTCAATATTATGTCCAGTATCTTGTATGTTAAGTACATCATAGAATGCAAAATTCAGAGCTGAATCAAAAATATTTTGTACATTATTTATAAAGAGCATTTATAAATTGCTGTATGCTGCAGTATATTTTCTTTGGTATAGTTTACTTTAGTTTTAAAATGTTTAAAAAATTAAAAAAAAATGTTTTTTAGGAAAATACTGATAATAAGGTATAAAAAGTTCATCAGTTGGTATAGCTAAGGAACACTTCTCGTTTCTAGTGTTAAGTAGAGGTTTGAAATATAGTTTATTTTCTTATTTTTTGGACTTGAATTTAATGTATTTTTACAAAACAGAGGACGTCTTCCAGACACTGATGAACTACTCTTAAAAGAAGAGACGGTGAGGTTAAAGCGTTGTATCTATGCCGCAGAAAGAAAGTCTCTACCTCCTATCACCACACACAACGTTTGTGAGGATAAAACAGATCCGGTGCTTTGTGCTCTTCGTAGGTGTCGTCTCTTCAATGACCCCCATGATCGAGTTAAGGTAATGAAGAAGCTTTATATAGTGAATGTTTATGCCATAGTAAACCATGGCTGTCATAGAGGGTGACTAAAATTGGCAGAGGCAGTCAAGATGCATTTTAGCCGCTAGACTGTACTAGAAAGGTATTGCCTAAGCCTAGCCCAGGGTACCTCAGTGCATGTAAAAGTTATAGCTTAGAATGTGACATAAGTTTTGAATGCAGTTAGATATCAGTTTAAGATTTAGAGCTGATCAGAATATACGTTCACAAGATACTGCTTGAAAGCTAATTTCTCCATTTCTTAAATAACAAATCAGCTATTTCCCACCAAAGCAGGGTGGCCCAAAAAAGAAAAAAATCATCATCATTCACTCCATCACTGTCTTGCCAGAGGCATGCTTACACAACAGTTATAAAACTGCAACATTAACACCCCTCCTTCAGAGTGCCGGCACTGTACTTTCCCATCTCCAGGAATCAAGTCCGGCCTGCTGGTTTCCCTGAATCCCTTCATAAATGTTACCTTGCTTACACTCCAACAGCACGTCAAGTTTTAAAAATCATTTGTCTCCATTTGCTCATATATATATATATATATATATATATATATATATATATATATATATATATATATATATATATATATATATATATATATTTACTCTACTCTATCTCTCTATCTCTCTATCTCTCTATCTCTCTATCTCTATCTCTCTATCTTCTATTCTCTATCTCTCTATCATCTCTATCTCTATCTCTCTATCTCTCTATCTCTCTATCTCTCTATCTCTATCTCTATCTCATTCTCTATCTCTCTATCTCTCTATCTCTATCTACTATCTCATCTCTCTATCTCTATTCTTCTCTTCTCTATTCTCTATCTCTATATCTATCTATCTCTCTATCTCTCTATCTCTATCTCTTTCTCTATCTCTCTATCTCTCTATCTCTCATCTCTATCTCTACCTCTATCTCTCTATCTCTCTATCTCTCTATCTCTATCTCTATCTCTCTCTCTATCTCTTCTCTATCTCTCTATCTCTATCTCTATCTCTATCTCTCTATCTCTATCTCTATCTCTCTATCTCTATCTATCTCTATCTCTATCTCTCTCTCTATCTCTCTTCTCTACTCTCTATCTCTATCTCTCTATCTCATCTCATCTCTCTATCTCTACTATCTCTCTATCTCTCTCTCTCTATCTCTATCTCTCATCTCTATCTCTCTCTTCTCTATCTCTATCTCTCTCTCTATCTCTCTTCTCTTCTCTCTCTTCTCTTCTCTCTTCTCTATCTCTATCTCTCTCTCTCTACTCTCTCTCATCCATCTCTCTCTCTCATCCTATCTCTCTCTCATCTCTCTCTCCTACTCCTCTCTCTCTCCATCCTCTCTCTCTCCCCCTCTCTCTCTCTCATCTCTCTCTCTCTCACACACACTCTCTCTCTCACACACACTCTCTCTCTCACACACACTCTCTCTCTCACACACACTCTCTCTCTCACACACACTCTCTCTCTCACACACTCTCTCTCACACACACTCTCTCACACACACACTCTCTCACACACACTAACACACACACACTCTCACACACACACTAACACACACTCACTCACTCACTCACTTGCTGGAAGTCAAAGCCCCTCACACACAAAACCTCCTTTGCCCCCTCCCTCCAACCTTTCCTAGGCCGACCCCTACCAGACCCTTCCTCCACTACAGATTTATACACTCTTGAAGTCATTCTATTTTGTTCCATCCTCTCTACATGTCCAAACCATCTCATTAACCCCTCCTCAGCCCTCTGGTAATCCTGCACCTCCTCCTAATCTCCAAACTATGAATTCTCTGCATTATATTCACACCACACATTGCCCTCAGAGATGACATCTCCACTGCCTCCAGCCTTCTCCTTGTTGCAACATTCACCACCCATGCCTCACACCCATATAAGAGCATTGATATAACTATACAGTGGACCCCCGAGTTTCGTAAAAACTTCACTCCTGAAGTCTGCTCAAGTGCCATTACCGAACGAATTTACTCCCTTAAGGAAAAATTTCACGTAGGTTAGTCTATTTCAGACCCCCAAAAATACACTTCCACAAGAACTTACAAAATTATACTTACATAATTGCACGATTTCCGGGGTATTCGTTAACCGAGGGTCCACTGTACTCTCATACATTCCCCTCTTTGCTTTCATGGATAAAGTTCTTTGTCTCCACAGACTCCTCATTGCACCACTCACATTTTCCCCCTCGTCAATTCTATGATTCTCCTAATCTTTCACAGACCCATCTGCTGACAGGTCCACTCCCAAATCTCTGAATACATTCACCTCCTCTGTACCCTCTCCCTCCAATTTGATATCCAATCTTCCGTCACCCAATTTTTTTGTTATCCTCATCACCTTACTCATTCCTATAGTCACTTTTAATTTCTTTCTTTTACTTGCCCTACCAAACTCATCAACCAAGCTCTGCAACTTCTCTTCAGAATCTCCCAAAAGTAGTGTCATCAGCAAAGAGCAACTGTGACAACTCTTACTTTCTCCTACTTTGTGTTAGATTATTTATCTTTTAACCCCACACCTCTTGCCAACACCCGAGCATGTACTTCTCTTATAACTCCATCTATAAATATATTGATCAACCATGGTGACATTACACATCCCTGTCTAAGGCCTACTTTTACTGGGAAATAATCTCCCTTTCTTCTACATTCTCTAACCTGAGCCTCACTAGCCTCGTAAAGACTCTTCACTGCTTTCAATAACCTACCTCCTATTCAATTCATTTGCAACATCTGCCACATTGCCTCCCTATCTACCCTGTCATACGCCTTTTCCAAGTCCATAAATGCCACAAAAACCTCTTTATCCTTATCTAAATACTGTTCACCTATATGTTTCACTGCAAACACTTGCTCTACACACTCCCTACCCTTCCTGAAGCCTCCTTGTTCATCTGCTATCCTGCTCTCTGTCTTACTCATAAATTCTTTCAATAATAACTCTACCATACACTTTACCGGGTACACTCAACAGACTTCTCCTATAATTTTTACTCTCTCTTTTGTCCCCTTTGCCTTTATACAAAGGAACTATGTATGCTCTCTGCCAATCCCTAGGTACCTTACCCTCTTCCATACATTTATTAAATAAAAACACTAACCACTCCAAAACTATATCCCTATGTTATGTCATTTTTCCTTATTTTATCCTCAAAGTTCTCACTACATGTTCTAGTATGGGGTATTTAAGGTCTTATAGGCTATAATGATACTCATGATTAACTGCTGTATCTGAAAACTTATTGGTCCTCTCACCATTCCTCTCAAAAGGTTATTTAAACCAACATTATAAAAATAGTTCTATATTAAGAGATATATATATATATAATATATATATAATATATATATAATATAATATATATATAATAATGTAATATATATATAATAATATATATATAATATATAATTAGGTAGTAGGTTGGTAGACAGCAACCACTCAGGGAGGTACTACCATCCTGCCAGGTGACTGTGAAACAGAAACATGAAACTGTTTTACATGATGGTAGGATTGCTGGTGTCTTTTTTCTGTCTCATAAACATGCAAGATTTCAGGTACGTCTTGCTACTTCTACTTACACTTAGGTCACACTACGCAAACATGTACACGTTTATTGTATACACACTCATCTGAGTTTTCTTTGATTTTATCTTAATAGTTCTTGTTCTTATTGCTTTATCCTTTCATATCCATGGGGAAGTGGAATAAGAATCTTTCCTCCGTAAGCCATGCGTGTTGTAAAAGTCAACTAAAATGCCGGGAACAATGGGCTAGTAACCCCTTTTCCTGTATAGCTTACTAAAAAGAAGAAGAAGAATATCGTCAAAGTGGGATGTTTGAATGTGCGTGGATGTTGTGCGAATGATAAGAAAGAGATGATTGTAGATGTTATGAATGAAAAGAAGCTGGATGTCCTGGCTTTAAGTGAGACAAAGCTGAAGGGGGTAGGAGAGTTTCAGTGGGGAGAAATAAATGGGATTAGATCAGGGGTTTCAAATAGAGTTAGAGCTAAAGAAGGAGTGGCAATAATGTTGAATAATCAGTTATGGCAGGTAAAGAAGGAATATAAATGTATAAATTCAAGGATTATGTGGAGTAAAATAAAGGTTGGATGTGAAAAGTGGGTTATAGTAAGTGTTTATGCACCTGGAGAAGAGAGAAGTGTAGAAGAGAGAGAGATTTTGGGAAATGTTGAGTGAGTGTGTGGGGAGTTTTGAACCAAGTGAGAGAGTAATTGTGGTTGGGGATCTTAATGCTAAAGTGGGTAAAAATGTTGTGGATGGAGTAGTAGGTAAATTTGGGGTGCCAGGGGTAAATGTAAATGGGGAGCCATTAATTGAGCTATGTGTAGAAAGAGGTTTGGTAATAAGTAATACATATTTTATAAAAAAGAGGATAAATAAATATACAAGGTATGATATAGCACGTAAGGAAAGTAGTTTGTTGGATTATGTATTGGTGGATAAAAGGTTGATGAGTAGGCTTCAGGATGTACATGTTTATAGAGGGGCAACGGATATATCAGATCATTATTTGGTTGTAGCTACAGTTAGAGTAAAAGGTAGATGGGACAAAAGGAAAATGGCAACAGCAAGTAAGAGAGGTAAAAGTGTATAAACTAAGGGAGGAGGAAGTTAGGGTGAGATATAAGCAACTATTGGCAGAAAGGTGGGCTAGTGCAAGTAGGAGTAGTGGGGGGGTTGAAAAGAGTTGGGATAGTTTTAAAAATGCAGTATTAGAATGTGGGGCAGAAGTTTGTGGTTATAGGAGGGTGGGTGCAGGAGGAAAGAGGAGTGAGTGGTGGAATGAAGAAGTAAAGGGTGTGATAAAAGAGAAAAAGGTAGCTTATGAGAGGTTTTTACAAAACAGAAGTGTTAGTAGAAGAGCAGAGTATATGGAGAGTAAAAGAAAGGTGAAGAGAGTGGTGAGAGAGTGCAAAAGAAGAGCGGATGAAAGAACGGGACAGGCTCTGTCAAGAAATTTTGCTGAAAACAAGAAAAAATTTTGGAGTGAGATAAACAAGGTAAGAAAGCCTAGGGAACGAATGGATTTGTCAGTTAAAAACAGAGTAGGGAGTTAGTAGATGGGGAGCTGGAGGTATTGGGTAGATGGCGGGAATATTTTGAGGAACTTTTAAATGTCGATGAAAAGAGGGAGGCGATAATTTCATGTACTGGCCAGGGAGGTACAACATCGTTTAGGAGTGAAGAAGAGCAGGATGTGAGTGTGGGGGAGGTGCGTGAGGCATTACGTAGAATGAAAGGGGGTAAAGCAGCTGGAATTGACGGAATCATGACAGAAATGTTAAAAGCAGGGGGATATAGTGCTGGAGTGGTTGGTATTTTTGTTTAATAAATGTATGAAAGAGGGAAGGTACCTAGGGATTGGCAGCGAGCATGTATAGTTCCTTTATATAAAGGGAAGGGGATAAAAGAGAGTGTAAAAATTATAGGGGAATAAGTTTACTGAGTATACCAGGTAAAGTGTATGGCAGGGTTATTATTGAAAGAATTAGAGGTAAGACAGAGAGTAGGATTGCAGATGAGCAAGGAGGCTTTAGAGTGGGTAGGGGATGTGTAGATCAAGTGTTTACAGTGAAGCATATATGTGAACAGTATTTAGATAAAGGTAGAGAAGTTTTTATTGCATTTATGGATTTAGAAAAGGCATATGATAGAGTGGATAGGGGAGCAATGTGGCAAATGTTGCAAGTGTATGGAATAGGTAGTAAGTTACTGAAGGCTGTAAAGAGTTTTTATGAGGATAGTGAGGCTCAGGTTAGGGTGTGTAGGAGAGAGGGAGATTACTTCCGGTAAAAGTAGGTCTTAGACAGGGTTGTGTAATGTCACCATGGTTGTTTAATATATTTATAGATGGGGTTGTAAAAGAAGTAAATGCTAGGGTGTTGGGGAGAGGGGTGGGATTAAATTATGGAGAATTAAATGCAAAATGGGAGTTGACACAGTTACTTTTTGCTGATGATACTGTGCTTATGGGAGATTCTAAAGAAAAGTTGCAAAGGTTAGTGGACGAGTTTGGGAGAGTGTGTAAAGGTAGAAAGTTAAAAGTGAACATAGATAAGAGTAAGGTGATGAGGGTATCAAACGATTTAAATAAAGAAAAATTGGATATCACATTGGAGAGAGGGATTATGGAAGAAGTAAATGTTTTCAGATATTTGGGAGTTGATGTGTCAGCAGATGGGTTTATGAAGGATGAGGTTAACCATAGAATTGATGAAGGAAAAAGGTGAGTGGTGCATTGAGGTATCTGTGGAGACAAAAACGTTATCCATGGAGGCAAAGAAGGGAATGTACGAAAGTATAGTGGTACCAACACTCTTATATGGGTGTGAAGCATGGGTTGCAAATGCTGCAGCGAGGAGGAGGCTGGAGGCAGTGGAGATGTCCTGTCTAAGGGCAATGTGTGGTGTAAATATTATGCAGAAAATTCGGAATGTGGAAATTAGGAGAAGGTGTGGAGTTACTAAAAGTATTTGTCAGAGGGCTGAAGAGGGGTTGTTGAAGTGGTTTGGTCATTTAGAGAGAATGGATCAAAGTAGAATGACTTGGAGAGCGTATAAATCTGTAGGGAAGGAAGGCGGGTAGGGGTCGTCCTAGAAAAGGTTGGAGGGAAGGGGTAAAGGAGGTTTTGTGGGCGAGGGCTTGGACTTCCAGCAAGCATGTGTGAGCGTGTTAGATAGGAGTGAATGGAGACGAATGGTTTTTGGGACATGACGATCTGTTGGAGTGTGAGCAGGGTAACATTGTGTGAAGGGATTCAGGGAAACCAGTTAATTGATTTAGTTGGACTTGAGTCCTGGAAATGGGAAGTACAATGCCTGCACTTTAAAGGAGGGGTCTGAGATAGTGACAGCTGGGAGGGACTTTTCTCAGCTGTAGTATCTGAGCTCCTCTGCAAAGACAGTGATTATGTATGAGTGTGGGGAAAGTGTTGAATGATGATGAAAGTTTTTTCTTTTTGGGGATTTTCTTTCTTTTTGGGTCACCCTGCCTCGGTGGGAGACGGCCGACTTGTTGAAAAAAAAATAAAAAAATATATATATATAATATGTACAGGTCTTACAATCCTAAACATATAACTAGCATCTCCAAACCACATGGTTCACCTGCTACATTTAACTCTCTTTTTCTTAACATTTCTTTAACCCTCCAGTGTCTTGATACACAGGAATAACAGGGGATGGTGGCACCTTCACTGTAACCTATAACCCTTACCTCTGGCACACCATCTGCCCAGAAACATATCAACAAAAGCCCAGCCTCTACCACCAGCTTAACTTGCATCAGCCATCTTTGAAGAAGTGAGGAAGAAGGAGGGAGGAGTCTCTCTAAGCTCCTCCCACTTCAAAACAAAACAATGAAAAGCAAAAGACTGTCGCTTTGCCCACCTTACACATGTACTCCCAATACATCTTATTTACTTACAATGAGACATGCAACTTATAAACTACTTATTTAAATGTGTGTATTTATAACCTATTATATTGAGAAAATCAGGTTAATTCAGCTTCTTTAAGTCTTAAGGGTGGCCTAACCTCAAAACATTTAAGCAGTAATTCTGATTAATTCAATATACAGTGGTACCTCGACTTACGATGGTCCCCAAACTCACCCTTTTATGTAAGTTTATTTTTTTAAATGCTTTTGTAAGTGTAATTTTGGGGGTCTAAAAGGACTAGTCTATTTTACAACATTTCTTAAGGAGATAAATTCGTTTGGTAATGGCACTTGAACAGCATTCTGGAATGAAAAAATATCGTAAGTCGAGGTACCACTGTAATTAGGTATTCATGTTACTTAATTACAACAATACATGCTGGGTTCCATAGCCCCCATAACAAGTCCATAACACCCCATAACACCCTACTCTGCTTTTAACATTTCTATCTCTATCCCATCAATCCCAGCTGCTTTACCCTCTTTCATTCTACCCACTGCCCCACGCACTTACCCCACACTCACAACTGGTTCTTCCTCACTCCTAAAGATGTTATTCCTTCTTGCCCTGTACACGAAATCACAGCTTCCCTATCTTCATCTACATTTAACAATTCCTCAAAATATTCCCTCCATCGTCCTGATACCTCTAACTCTCCGTTTAATAACTCTCCTCTCCTATTTTTAACAATTAAATCCATTCGTTCCCTTGGCTTTCTCAACTTACTAATCTCACTCCAAAACTTTTTCTTATTTTCAACAAAATTTGTTGATAACATTTCACCCACTCTCTCATTTGCTCTCTTTTTACATTGCTTCACCACTCTTTTAACCTCTCTTTTTCTGTATATATACTCCTCCCATCTTGCATCACTTCTTCTTTGTAAAAACCTTTCATATGCTAACTTTTTCTCTCTCTACATCATCATTCTACCAATCGCTCTTCTTACCTCCCGCACACACTTTTCTGTAACCACAAGCTTCTGCTGAACACGCTAACACTATATTCTTAAACTTACCCCATACATCTTCTACCCCATTGCCTATACTCTCACTAGCCCATCTATCCTCCAACAATTGTTTATATCTTACCCTAACTTACTTCCTCCTTTAGTTTATAAACCTTCTCCTCTCTTACTTGCTGCTTCCATTTTTGTTGTATCCCATCTACCTTTTACTCCCACTGTAGCTACAACTAAAAAGTGATCTGATATATCTGTGGCCCCTCTATAAACATGTACATCCTGAAGTTAACCAACAGTCTTTTATCTACCAATACGTAGTCCAACAAACTACTGTCATTACGTCCTATATCATATCTTGTATACTTATTTGTCCTCTTTTCTTAAAATATTCATTACTTATAACTAAACCCCTTTCTATACAAACTTACCTACTGCACCCTCTATAAATGTTTCTCCTACTTTAGCATTTAGGTCCCCTACCACAATTACTCTCTCACTTGCCTCAAAAGTTCCTATACACTCGCTTAACATCTCCCAAAATCTCTCTCTCCTCTACACTCCTCTCTTCTCCAGGTGCATGCACACTTATTATGACCCACTTTTCACCATTAGCAACCATTCTTGGTCATATTTCATTAGTTGAGAAGGTGAAACTTCAATTTTTCTGAAGATTCAGAATGAAAGCAAGTGTAATATATGAGAGGCTTGGAGACATAAGTAATGAACATGAACAGTTGCTTTAGTTGCTCAAATGCTTAGTGTTTAAATTTGAATTTGTTGAATGCTGTGTAAAACTGGCCAATTTACCAATTTCTATTTCTATGATAGATGAATGGGCAGTTTTTGCTCTCAATTGAAAGAACAGTAGGCTTCATAGAAAAATAGCCAAGAATTGGGTCAGTTTCAGCAATGGAGTTAGCCTAAAATAGGTCTCAAAGTGGGTAAAATTGCTGATGCATAAATTGTTTACAGACTGCCAGTATTACACCATTATAATTCTGCAAGTTTTCCATCAAATTTTGCATTTTTGTGTCATTAATTAAATAGATTCTCTACTATTTAAAAGATTTCATTGTTTGACAAAACAGTGACAGCACTTTTATTTTGGGGTTGCAACAGTGTATGGGTTAATACAAAATCCCAAACACCATTTCCACACTCCTATGTGACAAGCTCCCATGTGCCTATAAAATTTTCAATCTTCTACCCCTCAGTACCTTCTTAACATCCTCCTTCCAACCTTTCTTGGATGTTCCAAACTATTGCAACAACCAACCTCTTAATTTTTAATTATGTTTAATACCCTTACACCATTTTCAATTTTTTCAATGATTATTCTCAATACAGGAGGGCCCTGCTTTACAGCACTTTGCTTTATAGCATTTCACTAATACAGTTTTTCAATTATACCCATTCTTGATTTATTCAAACTTCCTACAATAAATATATTCACCACTCACTATATTCTAAGAACAAAAATATTTTAAGGTAAGCAATGCATGTACTGTATATGCACTTTTTAGACCTAGTTCTATTGCTCACCAAGCCCTTTCAGGGTTGAGACCCTTGATCTCAAACTTGCTCTCAGATAAAAAGAATTTAAAAAAAAAATTATCTTATGAAATGAAAGATTATCTTTTTCTGAAGGTAATGAAACCAAAAGTATGAAATCTGATGGAAAACTTATGGAATTAGGCTCTCGGCAATATTTACACATCAGTGATTTCACCCACCCGGTGCCCTATTTTTGGCCAATTCCATTATCCAGTTGACCAAACTCTTAGCTATTTCTCTAGTATTCCTTCTATATTATCTATTGAGCACAAGAAACTGCCCATCTTATGAAATGAAAGATTATCTTTTTCTGAAGGTAATGAAACCAAAAGTATGAATCAGACCTCAGAAAAGGGAGTAAAATGGGGGAGCACCAACCCTTCCTCAGGAAAATCACCAAAATTAACTATTTCTGCCACTTTTAGGCCCATTTCAGGCCTCTTCTGACCAAAAACTTCTCCATTTCAACATTGTCTTCTCTCTTGTTAATTGACATCAAGAAACTTCCAATAAAACCATGAAAATCAACCTTGAAAATTCCTCTTAGTTTTTTTTTTTGAAGCCAAACATAAGGTCAGAGGACAGCTCTTCCCATCATGCACTGCTTGGGGTTAGAATTTTTTTTTATTCTATGCACTGCCCTGGTACAGACACATTTTTTCATGTCCATGCCCAAATTTACACTCCGCATATTTGAGGTGCTATAATTAACACTTTGATCATCGTAAGTGACACTATCTTTAATGATGCACAACTACATGAGGGATAATGAAAGGGTTAAGTGTTAGGTTGATAATATTTAGGAAGGAATTCACAGAAACCAGCTAGCCAGGCTTTAGTTTTCAAGGTTGGATGGGCCATGAGGGCATTGACCCCTGGAACACCCTCTAGATAGACTCCAGGTAGACCCCCATACCCTTCTTGTGGCCAGTAAAAAAAAAAAACGAGAGGCACATAATGGACCCAGGGACTTAGCCTCAGAGTTTGATTGCTAAGGAAGTTTGATAGTTAAGGAAGTCACTGGTAATAAATTATGTATATATGCTTATTTTATACAGTGGACTCTCCCTTTTCGTCTATCTCCGTTATCGCCGATTTCAGTTTTGGCTGACTTTTTTCGTCAAAATATTGGCTCTGTTTTCATCGATTTCCTCCATTTTTGTTGATGGTACAGGACCTGTCCAGTCCCCAGCATGCACATAAAGATGCCTCCCTCACACATTCTCAGGCACTGTCGTGTTGTTTCTCGGTGAGTGAACATATCCTGCGAAGTCATACGAAACATTTCATAATCTATTGTTTTTGGCACTTTTTTATTGTGTGTGACTGCTAAATAAGCCACCATGGGCCAGTCCTTTGGTAAAGAAAGTGAGGAACACCATAGAATTAAAGAAAGAAATCGTAGCAAAGTACCAAAGTGAAGTCGATGAAGGCTATAGCGCCAGCCTGCGATAAAGTGTAGCATTAACAGTGTAGCAAGTAAGTTAAGCGATGGAAAAAGGAGGACACGAAACTCCTCCAATGTTGTTTGAGGTATATATGGGCACTGACAAGAATGCCGCTCTCTGCCACCATCTCCTCCAAGGTAAGTGTAAATATTTCTTATTTATAAAATGTAAATATTTCTTATTTATAAATTAAAGTGTAAATACAGTGGTACCCCGAGTTTCGGCCTCCTCCCAACTCGAACAGTTATGTAAATGTGTTATTGTAAGTGCTTTTGTAAGTGTATTTTTGGGGGTCTGAAACGGACTAATCTAATTTACATTATTCCTTATGGGAACAAATTCGTTCGGTAACGGCACTCGAACAGCCTTCTGGAACGAATTATGGCTGAAACTCAGGGTTCCACTGTATTTCTTATTTATAAATTATGTACATTGTTTCAGTATGAATAGTGGTAGTGGCGGCTGCTGCTGCTGCCACCACCACCACTATATGTACGGCTTATGGTCAGTGGCCCTTATAAACCCAACAACAATAACACTACCACCAATCCTCACATATGTAATGACATATTTTATTCTAGAGTATATATCATGTTTCAATGTTATTAATATTGTTTATTATGTCATATTAGATGAATTGTGGTAGATAAGCCATAGAGGTGATATTAAGGTGGTATTAAGTGATATTAAAGTGTTTTACTCTGATTGTTTACTATTATATTCCCCAGTTTCTTTATTTTAGAGTTAACTAACTACCACAGTTCTTATATTAATTTTTGGTAAAATAATTAAGGTGCTAACTCAGGTGCTAAATTGTTTTAATTTCATTGTTTGCCATTATATTCCCTAGCTCCTGTATTTTTAGCTTTAGAATAACTACCATAGTTCATTTACTTGCATTTGTAAAAATAACTAAGGTACAAATTCACGTGCCAAGAACTCTTTTTACATTGTTCTATTCTTAAGTCTAATTATAGAATCAAACAAATTCTTATGATTCCAAACATTGATCCTGACATCAACCTCTTATTAAATGACTTACATGACCCTAACAACAACTGTAATTATTACACAGCAGAACAAGCAAAAGCACTACTCTTCTTTCTTCTTTCAACATGGCGGCCGCTTCCCACCGAGGCAGGGTGGCCCAAAAGAAAAAACGAAAGTTTCTCCTTTTACATTTAGTAATATATTCAGGAGAAGGGGTTACTAGCCCCTTGCTCCCGGCATTTGAGTCGCCTCTTACGACACGCATGGCTTACGGAGGAAGAATTCTGTTCCACTTCCCCATGGAGAGCACTACTCAGAGCCAACAATAACATAACTGTCTTCAACTACAATATCAGATCTTTAAGCAAGCATTACGATGACCTCATAGCATTATTAAATTCCCTGCAGGCCAGTATGTCCATCATTGCTCTCACTGAAACCTGGCTAAAGCCTAATACTAATACTACAGATATCTATGCCATTCCTGGTTACACACCCATACACAACTGTAGGCCAGACCAACAAGGGGGTGGCACAACTATTTACTATTCAGACCAGCTTGAATGTATCAACAATATTTGCACAAGAGATGAACATGGAGAATATTTAATAGCTAAGTTTAAATCCAAATACCTACAAAAATCTCTCACAATGATAAACATCTACAGAGTACCACAATCAAATATTAGCCAATTTAGTGAAAAATTACTGATGCACACATGAACAAAGAACACTTAATACTAACAGGAGACTTCAATATCAATCTCCTACAAGATCAGGACCCACAAGTAACTGAATTCACAAACATTATGAGCAACTGCTTGCTTCTACCAACAGTAACAAAACCAACAAGAATCTCTGAGACTAGTGCCTCCCTATTAGACCACATCTGGACTAACACCATATCCCCTCTAAAATAAGGCATAATCACAGATAGTACCACAGACCACTATCCTACCTTTCTCATAACCAACCTAGGTAAATTACCCCAAGAGACTACTAAAGTTACCTTCAGACTACATAATGAAGCAGCTATTAACCCTTTCAGGGTTTTTGACGTACTAATACGTCTTACGCACCAGGGCGTTTGACGTACTAGTTCGCATAAATTCTAGCACCCTCAAATCAAGCAGAAAAAGGCTGGTAAGCCTAGTTGTGAGAGAATGGGTCTGTGCGGTCAGTGTGCGCAGTATAAAAAAAATCCTGCAGCACACAGTGCATAATGAGGAAAAAAAAACTTCAACCGTGTTTTTGATTTAAAACAGCGACTTTGCAGTCTATTTTCATATGGTATTTATGACTGTATTCTCGATTTTTTGGTCTCATTTAATAGAATGGAAGATATATTATAGAAATAGAGATAATTTTGATTGGTTTCATGATGACAAGTTCAGTGAACCCCCAGTTTTCGTGATGCTCCAAACTCGAACAATTATGTAAGTGTATTTTTGTAAGTGCTTTTGTAAGTGTATTTTTGGGGGTCTAAAAGGACTAATCTAATTTACATTATTCCTTATGGGAATAAATTCGTTTGGTAACGGCACTTGAACAGCATTCTGTAACGAAAAAATCACGAAAACCGGGGTCCACTGTACCTTGAAATTGAGCGCAAAGTAGCAAAAATGTTAGATTTTTGCCGATGTTCAAGAGTAAACAAATCATGCTAAACGTCCAATACATATCAACTGGCGAGTCATATATTCTTGCACAAGTGCGCTGATATTATTTATACCGTTTTTAGAATGATGCAGTAGTATATACATAACAGAAAATCTTCTATTGTTTGTGAGAATAAAAATTCAAAATGGAAAGCAAAAGTAATGTAAGAAGGGCCTGGAGACGTGACTAATGAACAGAGAAGATGTTATTTTAGTGCCAGGAATGTCTGTCTGTTTCTATAGCATTAACAAATAAAATAATCCACTCTCATGTACTCTTTGTAACTCATCTAATGAACATATAAACTGTAATTGCAATACAACTAATTGTTTTAATTTGTCTGATCTGATTTAATTAATTGCACTGCTGCAATTAATAAATTATTATGTTCAACTTATATTCAAATTTCACAACTCAAATACACAATTATACTTATTTTGTAAATTATCAACCATAATTTTTTACCATGTAGTCTACTGTTAATTAATTTTAAGAATGCCCACAATGCTCAGCATATTAGGGGCTTTTGGCATGTACACCTCATTTATACCTAGAACTATGTAGTACATCTTTGTATCATGTCTAAATAAAAATTATTATTATTATAATGCTCTGCATATTAGGAGCTTTTGGCATGTACAGCTCTTGTAATCTCATAACCCATTGTAAATCTTTGTATCTTGTCACAATAAACTATTATTATTATTATTATTATATTGAAGTATTTTGTCCTGCCTCCAAACAATAAACTCGCCTCCCTCTCCCCTCCTCCCTGTCTGCTATACACCAACAAAAGTCTTCAATAAAGGTAAGTGTGATGTTAAATGTTCATTTATACATGTTATTAGTACTTTATATTTATTAGTCATTGTTTTCTGTATGTAAATCTATATTTAATCTAAAAAAAAATATTTTTTTGTTAATACTCCTGGGTGTCTGAAACGGATTAACTGCTCCCAACTTGAACAATTATGTAAGTGTATTTTTGTAAGTGCTTTTGTAACTGTATTTTGGGGGTCTGAAACAGACTAATCTAATTTACATTTGTCCTTATGGGAACAAATTCGTTCGTAACGACACTCGAACAGCATTCTGGAGCAATTATGGCCGATAACCGGGGGTCCACTGTATTTCTTTTGGGAGAAATGGTTTTGGTTTTGGCCGATTTCTGTTTTGGCGGTCTCTCTGGAATGGATTAAAGAGCGAAACGGAGGGTCCACTGTAGTTACAATCAGGCCTGTATATAAGAATTAGGTGGGGCTTTTACAGCTCAGTGGCTATCATTGCAGCATGAGATGCATGCCTTCCTGCAAAGGGAGCAAGGAAGCAAGTTATGATTTTTTTTCCCTTTCAATTACCCTGTTTTGGTAGGAAATGGCAATTGTGTTAATAATAATAATACAGTGGACCCCCGGAAATAGGCCCTAACCCATTCCAGGAGCTAGGCCTAAAATCGAACTGGCCGATTTTTGAACCCTTATTTCCCATAAGAAATAATGTAAATACAATTAATCCGTTCTACCCAAAAATATTCACCAAAAATTCATTTTTTTAAAGAATAAATACTATAGTTTTACATACAGAAAACAATGAGAAATAAATATAAAGCACTAATTTTAATTGATAAATGAACAGTTAACCCTTTCGGGGTTTCGGCCGTACTAGTACGGCTTACACGCCAGGGTTTTCGTCGTACTAGTACGCCTAAATTCTAGCACCCTCAAATCAAGCAGAAACAGGCTGGTAGGCCTAGATGTGAGAGAATGGGTCTGTGCGGTTAGTGTGCGCAGTATTAAAAAAATCCTGCACCACACAGTGCATAATGAGGAAAAAAAAAAAAAACTGACCGTGTTTTTGGTTTAAAACAGAGAATTTGCAGTTTATTTTCGTATGGTATTTATGCTTTTATTCTCGTTTTCTTAGTCTCATTTGATAGAATGGATGATATATTACAGAATTAGATATAATTTTGACTGGTTTCATGGTGACGAGTACCTTGAAACTGAGCGCAAAGTAGCGAAAATGTTCGATTTTTCCCTATGTTCAAGAGTAAACAAATCACGCCATGCGTCCAATACACATCAACTGGGTAGTCTAATATTCTTGCACAAGTGCGCTGATATTATTTATACCATTTTTACAATGATGCAGTTGTATACATAACAGTAAATCTTCTATTTTTTGTGAAAATAAAAATTCAAAATGGAAAGCAAAAGTAATGTAAAAGGGGCCTGGAGACGTGACTAATGAACAGATAAAATGTTATTTGAGTGCCAGGAATGTCTTTCTCGTTTATTCTGGACCCTATTTTGAAATTGGCATCTTTTGAAATTTGTGTGAAATTGGCCAAATTGCCAATTTCTGACCACCTTATATGGTAGTTGAAATCGGTAAATTGACAGTTTCTTGTACTCAATTGATAGAACAAATGGAATTCTAGCGAAATAGCTATAATTTTTAGTAGACTGAAACATTAGAATTTGCCGAAAATAGGGCTAAAAGTGGGCGAAATTGCCGATGCATAAATGTCATTGATACCGCTAACTTTGTGAAAGCATAATTCCGTTAGTTTTTGATCAAATTTCATAATTTTGGTGTCGTTATGATCGGAAAAAGATTCTCTATCATTTCAGAAGAAAAAAAATAATTTTTTTTTCCAAAAAATTTGCGACCCTGAGAACGAGTTTGGGAGAGGGCCTGGTGACCCCCAAAGTTTTACCTTTATTGAAGACTCTTGTTGGCATATGAGAGAGGCAGGAGCACAATTCATTTAATATGACATAATAAACAATATTAATAACATAGAAACATGATGTAAACTCTAGAATGAATAAAACATGTCATTACGAATGTAAGGACTGGTGGTAGTGTGCTGTTGCTGTTGTTGGGTATAAGGGCCACTGACCATAAGCTGTGGTGGGTGGCAGCAGCAGGCCATCACCACTATTCACACAAAACAATGTACATAATTTATAAATAAGGAATATTTACACTTTAATTTATAAATAAGAAATATTCACACTTATGTTGGAGGCGATGGTGGCAGAGGGCGGCTTTGGTCTCAGTGCCCTTATACCTCAAACAACAGTGGAGGAGTTAAGTTTCGTGTCATCATTTTCTATTGCTTAGTAGCTTAACTTACTTGCTACACTGTTAATGCTACATTTTATCGCTGGCTGGTGCTATAGCCTTTATCGACTTGTGCTGCTTTAGAATCATACATATCGCAGAATCACTGAAGAAGGCACCTTCTCCCCTCTCTTCCTCCTCCACTTTGGTACTTTGCTACAATTTCTTTCTTCAATTCTATCGTGTTTGTCACTTTCTTTACCAAAGGGCTGCCTCTATGAAGTTTCTTTGGGCCCATGGTGGCTTATTTCAGTCACAATCAATAAACAAGCACTAAACACAATGAATTTATCGTGATAAACAAAGCTAGACTGGCTCACGACGCCTGCACTTCGAGGCGCGCAAGCACGGGGCAGGCGGACAGGTCTGGGGACGCGGCCGATAATCGGGCAAAATTGGGCTGAAAAGCGATCGATAATCGAGCCGCCGATAATCAGACCAGCTGATTTCCAGGGGTCCACTGTAATAATAATAATCTTTCAACACACCAGCCGTATCCCACTGAGGCGGGGTAGACCAAAAAGAAAAACAAAAGTTTCTCCTTTTACATTTAGTAATACATACAGTGGACCCTTGTATTTCGTAATCATTGCAAATCGTAATTTTTGCTAATTGTAGCGTTTTTTTCATCAAAATATTGACTCGCGAATTGTTGCTTGACTCGCAAATAGTCATTTGTCCTGAACGCATACGAGAGCGGCCCCACACACCATTCACAGTCAGTGTGGCATTGTTTATCAGAGAGTGACCGTCATCTCACGCGTTCATGGTACATTTCGTAATATTCCATTCTTTTTTGTGCTTGCAACTGCTAAATAAGCCACCATGGGCCCAAAGAAAGCTAGTGCCAGCCCTTTGGTAAAGAAGGTGAGAAACATGTTTGAATTCAAGAAAGAAATCATTACAGGGAGCATAGCAGGCATGCAGGGAGCATAGCAGGCATGCAGGGAGCATAGCAGGCATGCAGGAAGTGTAGCAGGCATGCCGCATTTGTGAGTCAGTATGTTTAATAATAATCACTCTTGGGCACATTAAATGTCTTATTTTAGGTTAATATAGGTATTTTCATTAATCCATCTATGATATTTTCTTCAAAATTATATAAGAAACACGTTACATAGCATATAGCATATAAACATGCAATGTTTATATGATATCGAGTGGAGAGTAAACATTAGGTTTTCTCTGATTCAGCGTTAGAGAAAACTGTGAATCTGGCGTCTCGCCCAGTAACTGCCCTTCATATGCGTTTGTTTACAATTCTTGGCATGAATTATTCATTACTTCTCCCATTGTTTATGATGGCATCTAAAGGTAATTGTTAGAAACGATTAAACTCAGTGAACATGGTATGTCGATGTATTAATATGGCTGTGTAGTGTAATAATATGGCTGTGTAGTGTAATAATATGGCTGTGTAGTGTAATAATATGGCTGTGTAGTGTAGCCCACGGGGGCTACATACGTGTACCTACATCTACAGGCTACCTACACTGAATTCCTACAAATAAATACTACTTACCTCTCGCCCTACATTAAGACTACAAATATTTTAAGGTAAGTAATGAATGTACTGTGGCAGTAAAAGACAAAGAAGGGAAGTAACCCCAGATAAGGACTTGGTACCTGAAGTCTTTATGGAAGGGGATTCCCCTTCCAAACAATAGTGTATGTACCTTCATCCTCTCCCCTCCTCCCGTCTTCCATATACAGTGGACCCCCGAGTTACGTACACCCCGGAAATCGTACAATTATGTAAGTATAATATTGTAAGTGCTTTTGTAAGTGTATTTTTGGGGGTCTGAAATGGACTAACCTACTTGACATTTTTTCTTAAGTGAGTAAATTCGTTCGGTAATGGCACTTGAGCAGGCTTCTGGAATGAAGTTTTTACGATACTCGGGGGTCCACTGTACCAAGAAGTCTTCAATAAAGGTAAGTGTGCTGTTAATGTTGATATATATTTGTATGTACTTGTTTTCTCATTGTTTTCTCTATGTAAATCTTTATTTAATATAAACAAAATATTTTTTTTTTTAAATATTTTTGGGTGTCTCGAACGAATTAATTGGTTTTACATTGTTTCTTATGGGGAAAATGGATTCGCAAATCATAATTTTCACCATTAGTCACACTCTCTAGAACGGATTAATTATGAAAAACGAGGGTCCACTGTATATACAGGAGAAGGGGTTACTAGCCCCTTGCTCCTGGCATTTTAGTTGCCTCTTAAGACACGCATGGCTTACGGAGGAAAAATTCTGTTCAACAATAATAATAATAATAATTAATAAGAATAATAATGACACACACTAAGTACAGTATTCCTTTACCAGGTGATCTTTCATCCTGAATTCCTTTCTGTGACGAATCCCTTGTTTGGTATGGACTACGAAGAGTTTGTACGTGGGTGCCACCTGGGTGTCTTTCCTTCATACTATGAGCCATGGGGCTACACACCAGCTGAATGTACTGTTATGGGCATTCCTTCAGTCACTACCAACTTATCTGGTAAGTTTTAGTACTCTGAATTTTCTAAAACATTGAATGATGGAACTACTAGAACAGTACATAGAAACAATTTATAATAAATAATAAAAATTTATTTCTTCGCTAAGGTTATAATGTGTGCTTACATAATATAATTTAATTGGAGCAAAGAAAGCTGCTATCATGCCGAGGAACTTCAAGAAAACTTAACCTAATACTTATAGACTACTTAAGTCTAGACAGGTGAAGAGTGGTAGAATACAAGTAGTCAATATTTCACTCTATTATTAATATGAGGTAGTACAATTTATGATAAACTTAAATTTTTAAGTTCGTAATCAAGTTCTTTTACAGTTCTTTTACATACCTGAAAACTTGCATGTTTACGAGACAGAAAAAAGACACCAGCAATCCTACCATCATGTAAAACAATTACAGGCTTTCGTTTTAAATTCACTTGGCAGGATGGAAGTACCTCCCAGGGCGGTTGCTGTCTACCAACCTACTACCTAGGACTCAACAGACTTATTTCCCTATAATTTTTGCACTCTCTTTTGTCCCCTTTGCCTTTATACAAAGGAAATATGCACACACTCTGCCAATCCCTAGGTACCTTACCCTCTTCCATACATATATTAAATAATAGCACCAACCACTCCAAAACTATATCCCCACCTGCTTTTAACATTTCTATTTTTATCCCATTAATCCCAGCTGCCTTACCCCCTTTCATTCTACCCACTGCCTCACAAACTTCCCCCACACTCGCAACTGGCTCTTCCTCACTCCTACAAGATGTTATTCCTCTTTGCCCTATACATGAAATCACAGCTTCCCTGTCTTCATCAACATTTAACAACTCCTCAAAATATTCCCTCCATCTTCCCAATACCTCTAACTCTACATTTAATAACTCTCCTCTCCTATTTTTAACTGTCAAATCCATTTGTTCCCTAGGCTTCCTCAACTTATTAATCTCACTCCAAAACTTTTCCTTATTTTCAACAAAATTTGTTGATAACATCTCACCCACTCTCATTTGCTCTCTTTTTACATTGCTTCACCACTCTCTTAACCTCTTTTTCTCTCCATATACTCTTCCCTCCTTACATCACTTCTACTTTGTAAAAACCTCTCATATGCTAACTTTTTCTCTCTTACTACTCTCTTTACATCATCATTCCACCAATCGCTCTTCTTACCGCCCGCACCCACTTTCCTGTAACCACACACTTCTGCTGAACACACTTAACACTACATTCTTAAACTTACCCCATACATCTTCTACCCCATTGCCTACACTCTCACTAGCCCATCTATCCTCCAATAGTTGTTTATATCTTACCCTAACTGCCTCCTCTTTTAGTTTATAAACTTTCACCTCTCTCACACTTGCTGCTTCTATTTTCCTTGTATCCCATCTACCTTTTACTCCCACTGTTGCTACAACTAAAAAGTGATCTGATATATCAGTGGCCCCTCTATAAACATGTACATCCTGAAGTCTACTCAACAGTCTTTTATCTACCAATACGTAGTTTTAAAAATGCAGTATTAGAATGTGGGGCAGAAGTTTGTGGTTATAGGAGGGTGGGTGCAGGAGGAAAGAGGAGTGAGTGGTGGAATGAAGAAGTAAAGGGTGTGATAAAAGAGAAAAAGGTAGCTTATGAGAGGTTTTTACAAAACAGAAGTGTTAGTAGAAGAGCAGAGTATATGGAGAGTAAAAGAAAGGTGAAGAGAGTGGTGAAAGAGTGCAAAAGAAGAGCGGATGAAAGAACGGGAGAGGCTTTGTCAAGAAATTTTGCTGAAAACAAGAAAAAATTTTGGAGTGAGATAAACAAGGTAAGAAAGCCTAGGGACGAATGGATTTGTCAGTTAAAACAGAGTAGGGAGTTAGTAGATGGGGAGCTGGAGGTATTGGGTAGATGGCGGGAATATTTTGAGGAACTTTAAATGTTGATGAAAGAGGAGGCGATAATTTCATGTACTGGCCAGGGAGGTACAACATCGTTTAGGAGTGAAGAAGAGCAGGATGTGAGTGTGGGGGAGGTGCGTGAGGCATTACGTAGAATGAAAGGGGTAAAGCAGCTGGAATTGACGGAATCATGACAGAAATGTTAAAAGCAGGGGGATATAGTGCTGGAGTGGTTGGTATTTTTGTTTAATAAATGTATGAAAGAGGGAAGGTACCTAGGATTGCAGCTGAGCATGTATAGTTCCTTTATATAAAGGGAAGGGGATAAAAGAGAGTGTAAAAATTATAGGGAATAAGTTTACTGAGTATACCAGGTAAAGTGTATGGCAGGGTTATTATTGAAAGAATTAGAGGTAAGACAGAGAGTAGGATTGCAGATGAGCAAGGAGGCTTTAGAATGGGTAGGGGATGTGTAGATCAAGTGTTTACAGTGAAGCATATATGTGAACAGTATTTAGATAAAGGTAGAGAAGTTTTTATTGCATTTATGGATTTAGAAAAGGCATATGATAGAGTGGATAGGGGAGCAATGTGGCAAATGTTGCAAGTGTATGGAATAGGTAGTAAGTTACTGAAGGCTATAAAGAGTTTTTATGAGGATAGTGAGGCTCAGGTTAGGGTGTGTAGGAGAGAGGAGATTACTTCCCGGTAAAAGTAGGTCTTAGACAGGGATGTGTGATGTCACCATGGTTGTTTAATATATTTATAGATGGGGTTGTAAAAGAAGTAAATGCTAGGGTGTTGGGGAGAGGGGTGGGATTAAATTTTGGAGAATTAAATGCAAAATGGGAGTTGACACAGTTACTTTTGCTGATGATACTGTGCTTATGGGAGATTCTAAAGAAAAGTTGCAAAGGTTAGTGGACGAGTTTGGGAGAGTGTGTAAGGTAGAAAGTTGAAAGTGAACATAGATAAGAGTAAGGTGATGAGGGTATCAAACGATTTAAATAAAGAAAAATTGGATATCACATTGGAGAGAGGGATTATGGAAGAAGTAAATGTTTTCAGATATTTGGGAGTTGATGTGTCAGCGGATGGATTTATGAAGGATGAGGTTAACTATAGAATTGATGAAGGAAAAAAGGTGAGTGGTGCATTGAGGTATCTGTGGAGACAAAAACGTTATCCATGGAGGCAAAGAAGGGAATGTACGAAAGTATAGTGGTACCAACACTCTTATATGGGTGTGAAGCATGGGTTGCAAATGCTGCAGCGAGGAGGAGGCTGGAGGCAGTGGAGATGTCCTGTCTAAGGGCAATGTGTGGTGTAAATATTATGCAGAAAATTCGGAATGTGGAAATTAGGAGAAGGTGTGGAGTTACTAAAAGTATTTGTAAGAGGGCTGAAGAGGGTTGTTGAGGTGGTTTGGTCATTTAGAGGAATGGATCAAAGTAGAATGACTTGGAGAGCGTATAAATCTGTAGGGGAAGGAAGGCGGGGTAGGGGTCGTCCTAGAAAAGGTTGGAGGGAAGGGCTAAAGGAGGTTTTGTGGGCGAGGGGCTTGGACTTCCAGCAAGCATGTGTGAGCGTGTTAGATAGGAGTGAATGGAGACGAATGGTTTTGGGACATGACGATCTGTTGGATGTGAGCAGGGTAACATTGTGTGAAGGGATTCAGGGAAACCAGTTAATTGATTTAGTTGGACTTGAGTCCTGGAAATGGGAAGTACAATGCCTGCACTTTAAAGGAGGGGTCTGAGATAGTGACAGCTGGGAGGGACTTTTCTCAGCTGTCGTATCTGAGCTCCTCTGCAAAGACAGTGATTATGTATGAGTGTGGTGAAAGTGTTGAATGATGATGAAAGTTTTTTCTTTTTGGGGATTTTCTTTCTTTTTGGGTCACCCTGCCTCGGTGGGAGACGGCCGACTTGTTTAAGAAAAAAAAAAAAAAAAAAACGTAGTCCAACAAACTACTGTCATTACGCCCTACATCATATCTTGTATACTTATCCTCTTTTTCTTAAAATATGTATTACCTGTAATTAAACCCTTTCTATACAAAGTTCAATCAAAGGGCTCCCATTATCATTTACACCTGGCACCCCAAACTTTCCTACCACACCCTCTCTAAATGTTTTCCCTACTTTAGCATTTAGGTCTCCTACACAATTACTCTCTCACTTGGTTCAAAGGTTCCTATACATTCGCTTAACATCTCCCAAAATCTCTCTCTCTCTTCTATACTCCTCTCTTCTCCAGGTGCATACACACTTATTATGACCCACTTTTCACATCCGACCCTTATTTTAATCCACATAATCTTTGAATTTACACATTTATATTCCCTCTTCTCCTTCCATAACTGATCCTTCAACATTATTGCTACCCTTCTTTAGCTCTAACTCTCTGATACTCCTGACTTAATCCCATTTATTTCTCCCCACTGAAACTCGCCTACCCCCTTCAGCTTTGTTTTGCTTAATGCCAGGACATCCAACTTCTTTTCATTCATAACTTCAGCAATAATCTCTTTCTTAGCATCCACACTACATCCACGCCGTTCAAACATCCCAATTTTATAAAGTTTTTCTTCTCTTTTTAGTAAATGTATACAGGAGAAGGGTTACTAGCCCATTGCTCCCGGCATTTTAGTCACCTCATCCACGCATGGCTTACGGAGGAAAGATTCTTTTCCACTTCCTCATTTACAATAGAGGAAATAAAGAACAAGTGCTATTAAGAAAAAGAAGAAAAACCTAGATGTGTGTATGTATATATATGCATGTGCATGCCTGTGTAGTGTGACCTAAGTGTAAGTAGAAGTAGCTAGATATACCTGTTATCCAGCGTGTTTATGAGATAGAAAAAGACACCAGCAATCCTACTATCATGTAAAACAGTTTCAGGTTTCTGTTTCACAGTCACCTGGCAGGACGGTAGTACCTCCTGGGTGGTTGCTGTCAAAAAAAAAAAAAAAAGAAAATTGTCTAGAAGTGACAACAAATGTACAGTGGCCCCTTGACTATCGGTCATAATCCGTTCCAGGAGCTAGACATTAACTCAAATTACTCGAAACTCAAACCTTATTTCCCATAAGAAATAATGTAAATACAGTTGTCCCTCGAGTAGCGGTGATTCCGTATAGCGGTGAATTGTGTAACGAGCGCTTTTCGTAAATATTTCCCTCGTGTAGAGGCCATTCCCTCGTGTAGCGGTCCGTACCAGACCTGTCCGCTTTCTCACAGGATGCCAGTCTAGCGTTGTTTAACATTGAGAGAACATTACCCAGCGTGCTCTTTCAAACATTCACAATACTTTTGTTGTGTTTATTGGTGGTTCAGTGATTATCACTGTGAAATAAATCACCATGGATCCAAAGAAGCTTCCTAGTGGCACCCCTGTGGTAAGAGAGTGAGAAACAAAATCGAACTAAAGAAGGAGATACGTAGTTGAAAAGTATGAGAGTGGTATACGTGTGAGTGAGCTTGCAGGATGTACAAGAAAAACACATCTACTATCACCACTATCCTGGCAAAGAGAAATGAAATCAAGGAAGCTAATGTTGAAAAAGGGGTTGATATGTTAAAGAAAAATAGATCGAAAACAGTGGATGAGGTTGAAAAGTTGTTGGGGTGTGGATCAATGAAAACAGATAGCGGGTGATAGTATTTCCACGGCGATAATTTGTGAAAAGGCAAAGAAGTTGCACGCAGATCTTGTCAAGACAATGCCTGGAACCAGTGGTGAGGCGAGAGATT
>WNWK01026301.1:0-27550 GCA_009830355.1 Cherax destructor
ATCCACCGTCATCTTGCACTCCATACCCTACTAATCGTCCATCTCCCTCTTACAACCCACTCTCCCTGCATCCTACAATAACCTGCAGCGCTGTATAACCCCTGTGGTTTAGCGCTTCTATTTGATTATAATAATAATACGGCTGAATTGTATGCCATTCTTGTGGCACTTATCCGTATTGCATCTATGCCTGTATCACCATTTGTGGTCGTTTCAGACTCCCTTAGTGCTTTACAGGCTATCCGTAAAATTGATACACCTCACCCCCTAGTTCTTCGTATCCACCTTTGGTTACGCCGTATCTTTAGCAAGCATAAAGATATTGTCTTTTGTTGGGTCCCTGGTCATGTTGACGTACAGGGCAATGAACAGGCAGACACTGCTGCGCGGTCAGCAGTACATGACCTTCCAGTTTCATATAGAGGTGTTCCTTTCACGGACTATTTTGCGGTCATTGCTACCCACCTTCGCACCCGTTGGCAACAACGCTGGTCTGACCTGCTGAATAACAAACTTCATTCTATTAAACCGGTTATAGGTTTCTGGCCTTCTTCTTGTCACCAATGTCGAGGTTGGGAGACTACACTCTCCCGTCTTCGCATCGGCCACACTCGTCTTACTCACGGGTATCTCATGGAGAGGCTCCCTGCCCCTCTCTGTGAGCATTGTCAGGTTCCAGTGTCTGTTGACATATCCTGTTGGACTGCCCACTCTATCAGAGCACGCAAATTTACCTCCAACGACGTCTTCGCTCTGGGGCCCCTTTCTTTCCCTTTCCCCTTCTTGCAGATGGACCCTCCTTTAATCCTGACTCTCTCATTGACTTTTGACAGAAACTGACTTACTACACAAACTCTGAAAATTATACCTCTAGCACCTCCCTCAGTCCCTTCTACCTCGATCTCTTGCTACCCTCCACCCCTGCACTATCCACCGTCATCTTGCACTCCATAGCCTACTAATCGTCCATCTCCCTCTTACAACCCACTCTCCCTGCATCCTACAATAACCTGCAGCGCTGTATAACCCCTGTGGTTTAGCGCTTCTATTTGATTATAATAATAATAATATCCAGTGGTGTCCAGGGCAAGGTGCGCAGGATTTTCAAACTTGCTGGATTATTAAGTGCATCATTATTCTGGTCCCTTTTATTTACATATTTCTTTTCCACCAATTAGTGTTAAATGCCAAATAAGCAATCACTAGATAATCAATGATCCATTGTATTGTGATTTCTTGCTTATTGAAACTTGTATAATTTTTGTTTGTTTGTTAGTCCAGTTTTAATTTATGGACAATTTGGAACCTGCAGTGTTTACTAATCTTATCAGTAGCTCCTAAATTGCTGCTCAATTAGTGTATAAGAATTTTATTTGGTGCAGTAGTCTTTCTTACAATAGTGTATGTTGTTTTGTAATAGCCTCCTCAATTATTAATTGTAGTGTACAGTGGTACCCCGAGTTTCGTACTGCTCCCAATTCGAACAATTATGTAAGTGTATTATTTTAAGTGCTTTTGTAAGTGTATTTTTGGGGGTCTGAAATGGACTAATCTAATTTACATTATTCCTTATGGGAACAAATTCGTTCGGTAACGGCACTCGAACAGCCTTCTGGAATGAATAAAGTACGAAACTCGGGGTACCACTGTACTTGCCTGCAGCTTATTTCTAATTTTAATTTAATTCTCATAAACATGTGCATTAAGTTAATTGATAGAAAATTGAGTTAGCATTGGAATTTGCCAGGGTGTAAAAAATTTATTTTTATTTTTCTATGTGTATTTGTGTAAGCAAATGTGTGTATATTCTTTTATTTGTTCCTATCTTAAGAAAATAATCCTACCACCCCCCTAAAAGTCAGATATTTTAAGATGTAGCCAATAAGAAGTAACTAATAATTAGTGTTGATATAGATGACTCATTTAAGTAAATAGATTTGTGATTAACATTACAGTACAGTATTGGGGTACAGTATTGGGTATTGTGCCAGCAGGTCCCTTGTTACTGATAGAGTTTTTGATTCAGTTAATTTCAGCTACCCTACCATTCCTCAGATCAAATGTGATTGTCTCAAATTTCCCCATGAATATTGTGCACTACTACTACTACTAATAATAATAATGTACAGTACTAGCAGGTCAATACAGAACTTTTGCAACTTAGTAGCATTAGTTTGGAACCTACTACAGTATAAGCAGAGAGGAATGAGGGAACATACTCTACTTCTGTGATATTACTAAATGTTAACATGAATGTGGAACCATCTTCTCTTTTAAAAATTATCTTAAAATTTTTGTGAAATATGACTTAAAATTATGAAGCAGTGAATTGTATTTCACAAAAACTTTTATTGATATATTTATATTCCATAATTCTACATAATACGTAATTTGTTTTGAAGTTTCATGAACATTGTTATTTACTTTTAAAATTGTATATTAATATCTAGTTACAAAGGTATAAGCAGTATAGGTGTAAAGAATATATACTATATTGATAGTTTTATGCTCCAATTGCAAATGTAACAATTTGTTGTATGATTATTGATGAGACTGTAAAGTTGAAATGAGATGTTTTAATTACACAAGTACATAGTAAAACTAGACTAATTACTCATACCTTAACCTTTTAGGGGTCGACAGGCCTTCTCAGAAATCTGTTCCCAGGGTTGAAAAATATTCGGAAAAAAAACATTATTTTATTTTATGAAATGATATTTTTTTTTTCTTAATCTAAATTGCTAAACAAAAAAATTTTGCGATCAATACTTACGGAGATATGGAGGCTTCAAGTTGACCAAAATTGAACCGCTGACAGCAACATCAGTGACTTCCGGTTGGTCGGTAATCGTTTTTTTTTTTTCCTTGAAGTTGTTTTCTTATCGATTTTAATTTTTTTTTTTCAAATAACTTTTATGGCCTGTGAGACCAATATAAGTACTGTTTTTTCAAATATTCACTCACTAATTCTTACACAATATTGACATAAAGTTTGTTATCACTATTTTGTTTACACAATATATTTACAAATATTTACAATAACAAATATTATTTATTTCTATTGTTCAATCATATATATAGATATATAAAGTCACTGGACATGTTTCTAGAAGTTCTGCAGCCTGTGGAAGTCTCTGAAACATGGTTCCATGCACAGTGGTGTTTCACATTCTACACATATAACGAGTGTCTTTGCGTTGCTGTGGGCGTCTTTTTGTATGTGCACAGACATAACACCTCTTCTGAGAATTTTTCTTGCAAGCAGTAGCAGGCAGTTTTGCTAGGAAGTGTTCACCATGCCTCAGACGAGAGTGTAGATGTTGGTAATTTCGAAAAGCGGTTTTCTATTGCAGGTGGTGTTCCTTGGTACTTGGTGATTATTTGCCTGATGACAGACAAACAAATTTTGCCATATGGTGGTTTGTTTGTGGTCTTCAACTTATAAACATTATAAGCATTGAGCATGGAAATGTCCAGATTCTGAAAAAAGAGTTTTATGTACCACTTATCTCTTTCTAACACAATCAGCAAACCCAATCTGCATGTCACATTTGTCCACTGAATGCATATTGAGAGTGTAGTCCATCACAGCTGCAGGTTTTAGAATGGGTTCATCGGTCTCTCTATTCACCCTGCCACTGTCTGCCATTTCATTAGGGTGAACTAATGACAACAGTGTGACCTCTCGTTTGTCATGTCACCGAAATGCCATGATATCATTGGCAGCAAACGCCTGCACCTCACCTCTACGAGTACCTGCATTGAACCTAGGCATATGCTTACGATTTGCGCGAACTGTTTCCGCACACATCTGTCGTGTTCACTCGCAAAAAATCACTGAGGGTGGGGCTTGTGTACCAGTTATTAGTATATAATATATGCCCCTTGCCAAGATATGGTTCCATCATTGTTCTAACCACATCACCAGAGATACCCAGTAACTTCCTGGTATCTTTCAATGTATTACTTCCAGTGTACACAATAATATTCAAAACAAGACCACTGTAGCAATCACAAAGCACAAAAAACTTTATACCAAAGCGTTTCCTTTTGCTTGGTATATACTGCTTGAATGACAGTCTACCTTTGAACAGAATCAGTGACTTATGAATAACAAGCTTTCTGAAGGGATAAAAATACATATTGAATTTCTCTTTCAGATACAGAAACACATTCCTAATCTTATATAACTTGTCGGTTCTGTCAGGCCTGGTTTTGTCTGAAAAATGTAACATGCGTAACAGTAGCACAAACCGATTCACTGGTATAATATCACTGAAAGCTGGTGTTGCAATCAATCGATCTGTTGACCAGTATGATTTGATACGGTGCTTATACACATGTGGCCTAAGCATTATTGTGACAAAGAAAAGATACATCTCTGCCACAGTTGTCTCCTGCTACTGGTGTTGACGTGATTTTGGTGAAAGAATCGTGTTTGCCATTGTGTAATTGAAGTACAGTGGTACCTCGAGTTACGATATTTTTTCGTTCGAGAATGCTGTTCAAGTGCCATTACCAAACGAATTTATCCCCATAAGGAATAATGTAAAATAGACTAGTCCTTTTACACCCCCAAAAATATACCTACCAAATCATTTAAAAAAATAAACTTACATAAAAGGGCGATTTTGGGGACCATCGTAACTCGAGGTACCACTGTATCTGTTGCTTTCCCTGATGATAATGTCCATCAGGGGTTCGTCAAAGAATAACTGGAAACATTCCAGTTCAGTGGCATTGTTCCCTAGTGGAAAAGATTGGCGTATTCCACTGTGACTGTCATCAAACTGATGGGGATTGAGAATAAAATTCACAGCTTCCTGCCAATCCCAGGTGCGGTCTTCTGGTGGGTACTGGATATTGACAGGTGGTTGTGGAAGTGGAGGTTGTGGTTGTGGAGGTTGTGATTGTGGAAGTGGAGGTTGTGGTTGTGGAAGTGGGGGTTGTGGAAGTGAAGGTTGTGGTTGTGGGCGATGGTGGGTGGGTGAGGGTTGCCTTTGTTGTAGCTGAGCTGACTCAGCGGCATCGGTGCCAGCATGGTCCACTGCTGGTGCCTCGCGCCCAGCACCACCTCTACTACCACCACCACCAGTTGCATGCACATTTCTCATGCCAAATGCAACACTATCATCTTCATTTTCACTATCACTTCCTGTTGTACGCCCACGGGATGTACTCCGAGATGTACTCCTAACCCTTGGAAGAGCATATGGCACACTACCAGAGCGCATATACCGTCGTATATACTGACGCTTCACTGGTGAATATTCCCCTTCACTTGTGCTACTGGAACTATTTCGAAGGGCTTGGAGTTCATAGTCACTATCATCACCATTGCTCACATCTGAGTCCGGGATATGAGTAAATAGGAGTTTCCACCTTCGTTCTGGTACAACTGGACGTGAACAAGACGCCACAGCACCAGAGGTGGACGGCTGTGGGTCTGGGTTTTCCTCACTTATACCGATATTATGGTCACTAGTTTCAGTCACAACTGCCTCAAAACCTTGAAAGTCACCTTCACTGACACCCCCATCACTGTTAAAACTGTCACTGGAGAATAATAATGTCCCAATTCGCCGAGGAGTAAGGTGTTTCTTGCTGCGAGGCATGGACAAGGTGTACTGAAATGGTGTTCCCACAATGCACCACTGGGTGCCCGATTTTTTTCCTACTGCGCACACTGACCACGCAGACCCATTCTCTCATCCCTAGGCCTACCAGCTGTTTCCCACTTAATTTGAAGCCGCTAGAATTTACGCGTACTAGTACGGCACCAACCCCTGCTCGTAAAACGTACTAGTATGGCACCAACCCCGAAAGGGTTAAAATATATTATTTCCTAATAAAATATATAAACAATTCAGTAAAGTCATCAGGTATCAAGTATCCCCACATTTTTGTGGTAAGAGACTAGTAGTTTCATCACAGGCAAGTAAGAGTAAAGATGTATGCAAATTTTGAGGTCGTCATCAGTAGCAGCATGTGAATGCTGCATAGGCTTCTTTGTCCTTACAACCTCTCAGCTTGGTCTCTGTGGCAGTGATGGTGGTTGGTTGATTGGTTTGTCAGGAAACAGGAAGTGTGTTTCCTGATTCAAGTCTTAGTCGTATGATAATAAATGATGGTGGTGATGACATAAATAAACTACCTCACAAGTGTTCCTTCAGTAATATTGGTGTCAAAGGCTAAATTCTTTATGAAGGTAAGGATTGAGTATATCCAGATCTTGAATGTGTACTAGCTAAAATTCCAAATGACAGACATGCAACACAGTTCAAGCAATCCAAGATCGAGGCCTGGTCACAGACCAGGCTGTGGGGGCATTGATCCCCGAAACCCTCTCCAGGTATTTTAAGAGAGCAAGTGCCAAATGTTATCTGCAAAGTGTCACCCTTCATCATAAAATTATCACAATGTTTATGTATACTCTATTAAACAGTTTGTCATAGTGTTTCTCATGCTCAGATACCAGACAGTGCCATATACGTACAGTGGACCCCCAGTTTTCGTACGGTCCGATTCGGATTTAGAACACTTTTGGACGAAATTTTGGACCATATTTCATACCTCCATTCGGAAATCGTACGTATTAGACGCGTCCACCCGCCCCCTGGGATGCCGCCACTCTCATGCGTACGTGTCTCAGTCTGGTTCTGTCACTGGTTGAGTGAGCATTCATCCGAAACATTTCACAATTTTTGTGCTTGTTTATTGATTGCGACTGTGAAATAAGCCACCGTGGGCCCAAAGAAAGTTCCTAGTGCCAGCCCTCTGGTAAAGAATGTGAGAAACATGATAGAATTCATGAAAGAAATTGTAGAAAAATACGAAAGTGGCGTAAGTTTAGCTGAGCTTGCCAGGGTGTATGGGAAGTCGAAATCAACAATCTGTTCCATCCTGGCAAAGGAAGTAGAAAACAAGGAAGCTAAAGTTGTGAAAGGGGTAAATATGCTAGTGAAACAGAGATCACAAACAATCGAAGATGTGGAGAAGTTGTTGGTGTGGATCAAGGAAAAACAGTTAGTGGGAGATAGTGTTGTGGAGTCGATCATTTGTGAAAAGGCTAGGCAGTTGCATGTAATAATAATAATATAATCGATCATTTGCGAAAAGGCAAGGCAGTTGCATGTGGATCTTGTAAAGAAAATGCCTGGCACGAGTGCTGCTGTTAGTGAATTTAAGTCCAGCAAAGGTTGGTTGAACAGATTCAAGAAGCATAGTGGCATACAGTGTTGTAAGGCATGGTGAGGCTGCAAGTTCAGACAAACGTGCAGCAGAAGAATTTGTTGATGAATTCAGTGCATGTAAAAGACGATGAAGGAAGTAACCCCAGAGAGGGCTTTGATACCTGAAGTCCTTATGAAGGGATTCCCTTCCAAACAATAACCTCAACTCCCTCTTCCCTCCTCGCCTTCTTCAATATGCCAACAAGAGTCTTCAATAAAGGTATGTAATGTTCATTTATCGTTAAAATTAGTGCTTTACATTTATTTCTCATTGTTTTCTGTATGTAAAACTATAGTTATTCATTAAAAAATGTATTATCTGTTAATATTTGTCTGTGTCTGAGACGGATTAATTGTATTCACATTATTTCTTATGGGAAATATTACTTCGGTTTTCGTACTTTTCGGATTTAGAACGATCTGGAATGGATTAAGTACGAAATCCGGGGGTTCATTGTACAGTGATACCTCTCATATCCAAACTATATGGGCCGAGACTAGTTTGGAAACACGGAGTTTCCGGATACATACGTGAGGGTGAAAAAATGCGCATCCGTACCGTCATATCGCCATCGGCAACGGCGTTGTAGGTTTAAAAACGAGTAAAACGTCATCTGGCGGTGGGACCAGACACTCTGGGCTCGAATAACAGCCTCCCAGATTTCACGGACCACAGGACCATTACTTTTCAAATTGGCTATGGACAGTGGATGCTCCAAATAGTACTCCAAAAGTGTTTCGACGCCTGCCGTTGCTGCTGAAGTTTTTGGTCTTGGAGGCATTGGGTTGTGGTCATCGTCGTCACTTTCGGAATGTTCCAGGTGAAACACTGATTCTGCAATCTCTACAGATGCCTTGAAGTCTGTTAGGCCAATCTGCTTGCTGAATTTTTCTGCAGCCATTTTAAGTTCGGCGCCACAAACCATCATACCACTGCCACGAGAGAGAATGAATAAATGAGAAAGGACAGAGATGTGGAGTATGTAAACAGACAAATGGATCTTGTTATGGTTCATACACGTTCATTTCTATGTTTGTGAAGCTTATAGTACCATAATACACTTTACATTGTGTACAAGTTGTCTCCATGTTGGTACAGTAGAGTAAATAAAGAGCAACACTCCCATTCTCATGTAACATACCACTTTTAAAAGGAATGATGCTCTGAGTGAAGGCATACGAAAGGAACAATTTTCTAAAGTTACCCACAGTAATACTATTGTGTTCGTATTTTCTTTGTGGTTGAACTAAAGAAAACGTTAATCTTTCCGACACTGACAAGATGACTGTAAAAATAGATCATATTTATGTTAATTTATTCTACTGTGGGGAGAAATAAATGGGATTAAGTCAGGAATATCTGAGAGAGTTAGAGCTAAGGAAGGGGTAGCAATAATGTTGAAGGATCAGTTATGGAAGAAGAGGGAATATAAATGTATAAATTCAAGGATTATTTGGATTGAAATAAGGGTCGGATGCGAAAAGTGGGTCATAATAAGCGTGTATGCACTTGGAGAAGAGAGGAGTGTAGAGGAGAGAGAGATTTTGGGAGATGTTAAGCGAATGTATAGGAACTTTTGAACCAAGTGAGAGAGTAATTGTAGTAGGGGACCTAAATGCTAGAGTAGGAGAAACATTTAGAGAGGGTGTGGTAGATAAGTTTGAGGTGCCAGGTGTAAATGATAATGGGAGCCCTTTGATTGAACTTTGTAAAGAAAGGGGTTTAGTTATAGGTAATACATATTTTAAGAAAAAGAGGATAAATAAGTATACAAGATATGATGTAGGGCGTAATGACAGTAGTTTGTTGGACAACATATTGGTAGATAAAAGACTGTTGAGTAGACTTCAGGATGTACATGTTTATAGAGAGGTCACAGATATATCAGATCACTTTTTAGTTGTAGCTACAGTGAGAGTAAAAGGTTTATAAACTAAAAGAGGAGGCAGTTAGGGTAAGATATAAACAACTATTGGAGGATAGATGGGCTAGTGAGAGTATAGGCAATAGGGTCGAAGATGTATGGAGTAGGTATAAGAATGTGGTGTTAGAGTGTTCAGCAGAAGTTTGTGGTTACAGGAAAGTGGGTACGGAAGGGAAGAAGAGCGATTGGTGGAATGATGATGTAAAGAGAGTAGTAAGGGAGAAAAAGTAATCATATGAGAGGTTTTTACAAAGTAGAAGTGAGGCAAAAAAGGAAGAGTATATGGAGAGAAAAAGAGAGGTTAAAAGAGTGGTGAAGCAATGTAAAAAGAGAGCAAATGAGAGAGTGGGTGAGATGTTATCAACAAATTTTGTTGAAAATAAGAAAAAGTTTTGGAGTGATATCTTTTGATTATAATAATAATTTGGAGTGAGATTGATAAGTTTAGGAAGCCTAGGGAACGAATTGACTTGACAGTTAAAAATAGGAGAGGAGACTTATTAAATGGAGAGTTAGAGGAATCGGAAAAATGGAGGGAATATTTTGAGGAATTGTTAAATGTTGATGAAGATAGGGAAGCTGTGATTTCGTTTATAGGGCAAGGAAAAATAACATCTTGTAGGAGTGAGAAAGAGCCAGTTGTGAGAGTGGGGGAAGTTTGTGGGGCATTGGGTAGAATGAAAGGGGGCAAGGCAGCTGGGATTGATGGGATAAAGATAGAAATGTTAAAAGCAGGTGGGGATATAGTTTTGGAGTGGTTGGTGCTATTATTTAATAAATGTATGGAAGAGGGTAAGGTACCTAGGGATTGGCAGAGAGCGTGTATAGTTCCTTTGTATAAAGGCAAAGGGGACAAACGAGAATGCAAAAATTATAGGGGAATAAGTCTGTTGAGTATACCTGGTAAAGTGTATGGTAGAGTTATTATTGAAAGAATTAAGAGTAAGACGGAGAGTAGGATAGCAGATGAATATGGAGTCTTTAGGAAAGGTAGGGGTGTGTAGACCAAGTGTTTACAGTGAAACATATAGGTGAACAGTATTTAGATAAGAGTAAGGAGGTTTTTGTGGCATTTATGGATTTGGAAAAGGCGTATGACAGGGTGGATAGGGGGGCAATGTGGCAGATGTTGCAGGTGTATGGAATAGGAGGTAGGTTACTGAAAGCAGGGAAGAGTTTTTACGAGGATAATGAGGCTCAGGTTAGAGTATGTAGGAGAGAGGGAGATTATTTCCCAGTAAAAGTAGGCCTTAGATAAGGATGTGTGATGTCATATGTAAGTGTGTATGTATATGTGTGTGTGTGTGACCCAACAATAAAATTTGCACCAAGAACTCATTACAGTTGTGACCGGGTGTAGACTAGTGAATTGTTCATTGCTTTATAATTTGTTCATGATTGTAACCATGTATAAACGTAAGTAAGTAAATTTACTTACATGTTTCATTACCTTTGTAGCTTGTTAGTTCATTACCTTTGTAACTTGCTCAGCTATCAAAACTTTGGGGTCCAGTCCCTGGACCCATTATGTACCTCTGCAATCTTTTGACTACTGCCCACAGGATGGGTATGGGGTGCATAATAAAGATATCAAACTAACTGATGTCATCGTGGTTGTTCAATATATTTATAAATGGGGTTGTAAGAGAAGTGAATGCGCGAGTGTTGGCAAGAGGTGTGCGGTTAAAAGATAAAGAATCTAACAAAGTGGGAGTTGCCACAGTTGCTCTTTGCTGATGACACTGTTTTTGGGAGATTATGAAGAGAAGTTGCAGAGGTTGGTGGATGAGTTTGGTAGGGTATGTAAAAGAAGGAAATTAAAAGTGAATATAGGAAAGAGTAAGGTGATGATGATGAAAAAATTAGGTGACCGAAGATTGGATATCAGATTGGAGGGAGAGAGTATGGAGGAGGTGAATGTATTCAGATATTTAGGAGTGGACATGTCAGCAAATGGGTCTATGAAGGATGAGGTGAATCATAGAATTGATGAAGGGAAAAGGGTGAGTGGTGCACTTAGGAGTCTGTGGAGACAAAGAACTTTGTCCATGGAACAAGATACCTTACATTCGTGGACTGCTTACTGCTACCGTCCACAGGATGGATATGGGGTGCACAATAAACTAGCCACTTCGGTGGCAAAATCTAAAAATCTTATGCAAAATCAAAGTCGAGAACAACATCCAGTATTGGGCCCCTACTTAAACGGGATGGGTCCTACACAGATGACAGCAAGGAAATGAGTGAGTTACTTAAGTCCCAGTATGACTCAGTTTTTAGCGAGCCGCTAACCAGACTGAAAATCGAAGACCTAAATGATTTTCTATGAGAGTGCCACAGAACTTGACAGACGCATGCCTTTCTGACATCATCACGACGCCAAATGACTTCGAAAAGGCAATAAATGACATGCCCATGCACTCCGCTCCAGGCCCAGACTTATGGAACTCCGTGTTCATCAAGACCTGCAAGAAGCCCCTATCACATGCTTTTAACATCCTATGGAGAGGGAGCATGGACACTGGGATCGTCCCGCAGCTACTAAAAACAACAGACATAGCCCCGCTCCACAAAGGGGGCAGTAAAGCAATAGCAAAGAACTACCGACCAATTGCGCTAACGTCCCATATCATAAAAATCTTTGAAAGGGTTCTAAGAAGCAAGATCGCCACCCATCTTGATACCCATCAATTGCACAACCCAGGACAGCATGGGTTTAGAGCAGGCCGCTCCTGTCTGTCCCAACTACTGGACCACTACGACAAGGTCCTGGATGCTCTAGAAGATAAACAGAATGCAGATGTTATATACACAGATTTTGCAAAAGCCTTTGACAAGTGTGACCATGGTGTAATAGCACACAAAATGCGTGATAAAGGAATAACAGGAAAAGTTGGTAGATGGATCTATAATTTCCTAACACGTAGAACACAAAGAGTAGTAGTCAACAGAGTAAAGTCTGAGGCAGCTACTGTGAAAAGCTCTGTTCCACAAGGCACAGTACTTGCTCCCATCCTATTCCTCATCCTCATATCAGACATTGACAGGGATATAAGCCACAGTGCTGTGTCTTCCTTTGCAGATGACACCCGAATCTGTATGACAGTGTCCACCGTTGAAGACACTGCAAGACTCCAAGCAGACATAAACTAAATCTTTAAATGGGCTGCAGAAAACAATATGAAGTTCAATGATGAGAAATTTCAATTACTCAGATACGGAAAAAGTGAAGAAATTAAAATCTCATCGGAGTACAAAAACTTATTCCAACCACACAATAGAGCGAAAAACTAATGTCAAAGACCTGGGAGTGATCATGTCAGAGGATCTCACCTTCAAGGACCATAACAATGTAGCAATTGCATCTGCTCGAAAAATGACAGGATGGATAATGAGAACCTTCAAAACCAGGGATGCCAAGCCCATGTTGACACTTTACAGATCGCTTATTCTATCTAGGCTGGAATATTGCTGAACACTAACTGCACCTTTGAAGGCGGGTGAAATTGCTGACCTTGAAAATGTGCAGAGAACCTTCACCGCACGCATAAGTGCGATAAACCACCTCAACTACTGGGAACGCTTGAAGTTCCTAAACCTGTACTCTCTAGAACGCAGGCGGGAGAGATACATTATTATATACACATGGAAAATTCTCGAGGGATTAGTACCAAACTTGCACACAAAAATCACTCCGTACGAAAGCAAAAGACTCGGCAGGCGATGTAACATCCCCCCAATGAAGAGCAGGGGTGCCACTAGCACGTTGAGGGACAACACAATAAGTGTGAGGGGCCCAAGATTGTTCAACTGCCTCCCAGCATACATCAGGGGGATTACCAACAAGCCCCTGGCTGTCTTCAAGCAGGCACTGGATAGGCACCTCAAGTCGGTACCTGATCAGCCGGGCTGTGGTTCGTACGTTGGACTGCGTGCGGCCAGCAGTAACAGCCTGGTTGATCAGGCTCTGGTCCAACAGGAGGCCTGGTCACAGACCGGGCCACGGGGGCGTTGACCCCTGGAATTTTCTCCAGGTAGACTCCAGGAAACAAAGAGGGGAATGTATGAGAGTATAGTTATACCAACACTCTTATATGGGTGTGAAACATGGGTGGTGAATGTTGCAACAAGGAGAAGGCTGGAGGCAGTGGAGATGTCTTGTCTGAGGGCAATGTGTGGTGTGAATATACTGCTGAGAATTCGTAGTTTGGAAATTAGGAGGAGGTGCGGGATTACCAAAACTATTATCCAGAGGGCTGAGGAGGGGTTGTTGAGGTGGTTCGGACATGTAGAGAGGATGGAACAAAACAGAATGACTTCGAGAGTGTATGAATCTTTAGGAGAGGGAAGGCGGGGTAGGGGTCGGCCTAGAAAAGGTTGGAGGGAGGGGGTAAAGGAGGTTCTGTGTGCGAGGGGCTTGGACTTCCAGCAAGCATGCGTGAGCGTATTTGATAGGAGTGAATGGAGACAAATGGTTTTTAGGGCTTGACGTGCTGTTGGAGCATGAGCAAGGTAACATATATGAAGGGATTCAGGGAAACCGGCAGGCCGGACTTGAGTCCTGGAGATGGGAAGTACAGTGCCGGCACTCTGAAGGAGGGGTGTTAATGTTGCAGTTTTATAACTGTAGTGTAAGTGCGCCTCAGGCAAGACAGTGATGGAGTGAATGATGAAAGTTTTTTCTTTTTCGGGCCACCCTGCCTTGGTGGGAAACGGCCGATGTGTTAATAAAATAAAAATAAAATGTTATGTAGCGTGTTTATTATTTTTTTTAACACGTCGGTCGTCTCCCACAGAGGCAGGGTGACCCAAAAAGAAAGAAAATCCCCAAAAGAAAATAATTTTATCATCATTCAACATTTTCACCTCACTCACACATAATCACTGTCTTTGCAGAGGCGCTAAGATACGACAGTTCAGAAAATTCCTCCAAACCGCCAATATCTCAATCCCCTCCTTTAAAGTGCAGGCATTGTACTTCCCATTTCCAGGACTCAAATAAAACTAAATCAATTAACTGGTTTCCCTGAATCTCTTCACAAAATATTACCCTGCTCACACTACAACAGCTCGTCAGGTCACAAAAACCATTCGTCTCCATTCATTCTTATCTAACATGCTCACACATGGAAGTCCAAGCCCCTCGCCCACAAAACCTCCTTTACCCCCTCCCTCCAACCATAACAGGCACCAGCTCATCAGGGCCGAATAAACAATCAAATGCAAAGTCAGTACTGGAGAAACCAGGGGTATGTCCACCAATGGCCATACCAGGTAGTACATCACCAGTGGTACTAACGAAACACAAAGAAAGGCAAAACATCCCAAATGGTAATTCCTGCTTCATATTTTCAAATATTCAGGGTCTGAAACCAAATAAAAATGACAAAGTTAGTTATGTCAGTGGGCTCCTATCAGAAGCAAATGCCATGTTTGGAGCATTTACAGAAACATACAAGGGATGTTTTGGACGGAGAGATTACGATAGAAAACTATAACATGTAGAGATGTGATAGAATTAATAGGCCACAGGGAGGAGTAGGACTCTTATGTAAAAGATACTCTCTGTTACACAGCTGTATAACCCCTGTTGTTTAGCGCTTCTATTTGATTATAATAATAATAATAATCTCTGTTACACAGAAGTGCTGAACGCTACGAATGATATAGTAGAAATCCTCGGCATTAAAGTTGAAAATAGGAATTTAGTAATTATCCTAGTATACAAACCACCATCAGCAACTGCTGAGGAATTCACAGATCAGTTAAGGAAGATAGATAGCTATCTGGATAGGCTAGAAAATCCCACCCCAAATATTTTACTCCTTGGAGATTTTAATCTCCCTCATGTAAAATGGAAGATGGCGCAACATAATGTTATACCAGAAATATCCTGGAAGCACCCTGGCTCAACAGGCACATACCAGGGTACTAATGAGGCTTTGTGAAAAGTACTCATTAAACCAACAGATAACTGATCCCACTAGAAATGAAAATACCCTCAATTTGTTATTCACAAACAACGGGGAACTAATCAAAGACATAACAGTTACAAAAACAATATACTCTGATCACAACATCATAAAAGTTCAAACGAGTATTAACTCAGGGTTAGGGAACTGCGGCACTAATGTTAGAGACGGAATGTTCAGTAAGTTTAATTTTAATAACTATAGAATTGACTGGGAAAAAATAAACCAAGATCTATCAGACATATCCTGGGAATCAGACATGAGCACCTTAAATCCCCACCAGTGCCTAGAGAAGCTGAATACAGAAGCATACAAGGTATGTATGAAGCACGTACCATTTAGGAAACCCAGAAGAAGATCAGATATAGAGAGAGAGCGTAGGAGTTGGTACAGAAGAAGAAAACGGGTTACTGAATTGCTTAAAAACACAGATATGTTGCAACAGAGGAGAGATTAGTCTTAACCGAGAGATCACTGAATTAGAGCAAAAACTTAAGATGTCATACCTAACAGAAGAAGTACAAAGGGAACAAAGGGCAAGAAACCCAAAATATTTCTATTCTTATGCAAAATCCAAGCTAAGAACTACCTGTAGAATTGGACCATTATTGAGAGGAGATTCGTATACTGACGATGAACAGGAAATGAGTGAAAACCTAAAAGAACAGTATGAGTCGGTGTTCAGAAACCCACTAAATGACAGCAAGGTAGAAAATGCAGAAATATTTTTCACTCCAGCAGAAGGCTGCGCAGACCAACTAACTGACATTAGTACAAATCCCATATATTTCGACAAAGAAATGGACAACATGCCCACTCACTCAGCACCTGGAACAGATTCATGGAATGCTTTATTTATAAAGAAGTGCAAAGTACCATTAGCAAGAGCCCTTAGTGTTCTTTGGAGAAAGAGCTTAGATCTAGGTGAAATACCGGAGGACTTAAAGAGTGCAGACATAGCTTCTCACATCATAAAATTTTTCGAAAGAGTGATGAGACGGCAGATTACAAAGTTCATGGACCAGCACAACCAACATAACCCGAACCAGCATGGTTTTAGAGCAGGACGATCATGCCCGTCACAGCTGTTGAACCATTATGACAGAATTACGGAGGCATTGGAAGACGACCAAAACGCAGATGTGATTTACACAGATTTTGCAAAGGCGTTTGACAAATGCGATCATGGAGTGATAGCGCACAAAATGAGGGCCTTGGGCATTACGGGAGAGGTAGGCAGATGGATTTTCGAGTTCCTAACACAAAGAACACAAAAAGTAGTAGTGAACAGGGCAAGATCCAGCATCAGCGAGGTCAAAAGCTCAGTGTCCCAAGGCACTGTCCTGGCACCTCTGATGTTTCTCATCCTCATAGCAGACATAGATAAAAACACCAGGCACACTTTTGTATCATCATTTGTAGATGACCCTAAAATAAGCATGAAAGTCACTACGGTAGAGGACACTGAAAAATTACAGGAAGACATAAGCAGGGTCTTCCAGTGGGCAGTGGAGAACAACATGACGTTCAATGGTGATAAGTTTCAGCTGCTTAGGTATGGAAAGAATGAAGAACTTCAAAGGAACACTATATACAAAACTCAAGAGGGTCACTAAATAGAACGAAAGGAACACGTAAAGGACTTGGGAATAATTATGTCAGCTGATCTTTCTTTTAAAAACCATAACAAGACAAAGATCACAACAGCCAGGAAGATGACGGGGTGGGTATTGAGAACTTTCAAAACAAGGGAAATAATGCCGATGGTGACACTCTTCAAATCGCTAGTGCTCCCTCACTTAGTATATTTATATCTTTGGCCATATTTTTGGTTTAATACTTTTCCAAAGTGGCCAGTTTTGGCCATATTTTCTTTAAATTTTAGCCATAAGCTGTTGTGTTCATCTGGCAACCCTGTTCCAGTCGACCAAACTCAGCTGTTTAATTCTAGAACTTTTATTCTATCGATTGAGTCCAAAAAACTGCCCATTTACCTGTTTGAACTACCTAATAAAGTGATCAGAAATTACTAATTTGACCATTTTGACACAAAATTCCAGAAAGAACAATTTCAAAATACTGTTCAGCATAAACAATGCAGACATTCCTGGCACTAAAATAACATTTTATCTGTTTATTAGTCACGTCTCCAGGACCCTCTTATATTACGCTTGATTTTCAATTTGAATTTTTATTCATACAAAAAATAGAAGATTATTCAGACTACACAGGAAAGAGGAACTTTCAGCAGGAGGTTCAGTGGGACAGAGGAGAGGAGGCAGAGGAAAGGTTTTTTCCCAAGGCCAACAGAAATAATGGGAAGACCAGAACGAGCCCTCTGTTTACCCGAAGGTGTAGGGAGGCAAAAACTAAGTGCACTAGAGAATGGAAAAAAAGTACAGAAGACAAAAGACCCAGGAAAATAAATAGATTAGTCGAAGAGCCGGAAATGAGTATGCACAGATAAGGAGGGAGGCTCAGCGACAATACGAAAACAACATAGCATCGAAAGTCAAATCTGACCTGAAGCTGTTGTATAGCCACATCAGGAGGAAAACAACAGTCAAGGACCAGGTAATCAGGTTGAGGAAGGAAGGTGGGGAGTTCACAAGAAACAACCAAGAAGTATGTGAGGAGCTTAACATGAGATTTAAAGAAGTATTTACAGTGGAGACAGAAAGGACTCCGGGAAGTCAGAATAGAGATGTACACCAACAAGGGTTATACCAACAAGTGCTGCTTGAAATACACACAACTGAGGAGGACCCCTCAAGGGAGGTTCCTTGACTCTGGTAAGGGGATCTTGATCTAGGGAATTGGATCTGTGCTCCAGTTCCCTGAATTGAGCCTGAATACCTTCCATCCCCCCTCCAACATGCGCTGTATAATCCTACAGGTTTAGCGCTCTCCCATGATCATAATAATGAGGAGGTGAAGAAGCTGCTACTTGAACTTGATACATCAAAGACGGTGGGACCGGACATCTCTCCATGGGTCCTTAGAGAGGGAGCAGAGACGCTGTGTGTGCCACTAACAACAATCTTCAACACACTCATTGAAATTGGCAACTACCTGAGGTATGGAAGACGGCAAATGTAGTCCCAATTTTTAAGAAAGGAGACAGACACGAGGCATTAAACTATAGACCAGTGTCAATGATGTGTATAGTATGCAAAGTCATGGAGAAGATTATCAGGAGGAGAGTGGTGGAGCACCTTGAAAGAAACAAGCTTATAATTGACAGTCGGTTTAGCGCTTTCTTTGATTATAATAATTATAATTGACAACCAGGGAAGGGAAATCATGTGTCACAAACCTACTGAAGTTTTATGACAAGGTAACGAAAGTAAGACATGAGAGAGAGGGGGTGGGTAGATTGCATTTTCTTGGACTGTAAGAAGGCCTTCTACACAGTTCCTCACAAGAGATTAGTACAAAAGCTAGAGGATCAGGCGTGCGTAACAAGAAAGGCACTGCAGTAGATCAAATACCAGACAGGAGGCAACAAAGAGTCATGGTACGTGATGAGGTGTCAGAGTGGGCGCCTGTGACGAGCGGGGTTCCACAGGGGTCAGTCCAAGGACCAGTGCTGTTTTTGGTACATGTGAACAACATGACAGAAGGGATAGACTCAGAATTATCCCTGTTTACAGATGTGAAGTTAATGAGGAAAATTAAATCGGATGAGGATCGGGCAAGACTACAAAGGAACCTGGACAGGCTGCAAGCCTGGTCCAGCAACTGGCTCATGGAATTTAACCCTACCAAATGCAAAGTCATGAAGATTGGGGAAGGGCAAAGAAGACCACAGACAGAGTACAGGCTAGGTGGCCAAAGACTGCAAACCTCACTCAAAAGGATCTTGGTGTGAGTATAGTACCGAGCATATCTCCTGAGGCGCACATCAGCCAGATAACTGCTGCAGCATATGGGCGCCTGGTAAACCTAAGGATAGCGTTCCGACACCTCAGTAAAGAATCGTTCAAGATTTTGTACACCGTGTACGTCAGACCCATGTTAGAGTATGCAGTACCAGTTTGGAACCCACACCTGGTCAAGCACATCAAGAAATTAGAGAAAGTGCAAAGGTTTGCAACAAGACTAGTCCCAGAGCTAAGGGAATTGATTGTCTTACGAAGAAAGGTTAAGGGAAATCGGCCTGATGACACTAGAGGACAGGAAGGTTAGGGAAGACGATAACGACATATAAAATACTGCGAGGAATTGACAAGGTGGACAGAGATGGGACACATAAACAAGGAGTCACAATTGGAAGTTGAAGACTCGGATGAGTCAAAAGGATGTTAAGAAGTATTTCTTCAGTCATAGAGTTGTCAGGAAGTGGAATAGTCTGGAAAGTGACGTAGTGGAGGCAGGAACCATACATAGTTTTATGACTAGGTTTGATAAAGCTCATGGAGCGGAGCAGGGTGAGAGAGGACCTAGTAGCGATCAGTGAAGAGGCGGGGCCAGGAGCTATCAATCGACCCTTGAAACCACAAATAAGTGAGTACACACACATATATATACACACACACACACACACACCAGGGCCAGGAGCTATGAATCGACCCCTGCAAATACAATTAGGTGCGTACACTCTACAACTGCTGGTGGTGACGTGACTACACACTGGTTGTGTGGTTAATGAATGTTATAGAGGGTGGGTGTGAAGTCTTGTCTATCACGGCCATCCCCCCCACTTTCTACCATCCCCACTGCCTTCCTCCCCACTAATACCTCCTCAACCACCATTACCCCTAGTTTTACCAGGTGTACCGCCAGGGGCCACCACAGGCAGCAGTAGTGTGTGCCTGCTGGAGAAGTAGGACGTGCATACAGACTAGTTCATCCTTAAGACCTTCCATACATTCTGTCAGCCAGTACACTACACTGCCGAGTCTTACACTCAGGTCTGTGGTCTGGTTGTGGGGTCACACGAGGTAAGTGCTGCTACTGTACACTGCTGTGTCCTACACCCAGGTGTGGGAGTCTGTTTGTGGAGTTACAGAAGGTAAGTGCTGCTACAATCCACTGCTGAGTACTACAGGAGAAAGTGCAGAGGTTTGCAACAAGACTAGTCCTGGAGCTAAGGAGTATGTCTTGTGAGGAGAGGTTAAGAGAACCTAACCTGATGTAACTGGAGGAAAGGACTAGGGGGTGATATAACAATGTGTAAAATATTGAGAGGAATTGATAGGGTGGACAAAGACCGATTGTTTGAGAGATGGGAAACAAGACTCATGGGGACACATGGAAGTTGAAAACTCAGATGATTCACAGGGAAGTTAAACAAAAAATAAAACTACTTCTGCAGTATACAAAATGTAGTTTACATGTAATGAAATATTGTTAAACACAAAAAAAAAGCCATTAGCATTCTGTGCATTTCGGGCAGACCTAATGCTTACAGACTACTTAAGAACTAGACATAGGTTATGGAATAGTACAACTTTAAGTATGCATTATAACAAACAAGAGAGGTAGCTAAATGAAAACAGTTTATTATTCATTAATACTTTAAACTGATTCAGTGATCTTAAGTTAACTGGGATTTCTTAAGAAGTTTTAGGCTGTCGAACTATTATAAGTGTTGGTGAAGAAACAGGGAGTTTATTAGGTTTCTGTAGAATTATAATGGAATAAGATGAGTGATTTTCTATGAGAGTTTGAGTTAGACTGGAAGAACAGGGATAGTGTTGGATGAGCTGGTTTTGGGTATAGCATAGTGTTGGTGTCGTTAAGTTAGAAAGATGAGGTGATTTTTAATTATACTAGCTCTAAATCGATTGCAAGACAGTGTACATTGCGCTGGTTCGGGCACTGAATTCCAGATCTTGGGGCCCTGTACAGTGCTAGTCATGGCATTATGCCGCTCCTCCTCCCCCTCCACACGTGCCACAACGCAAACACATACCATGAAAGATTATAATGTATATATTTGCACACTTACTGAGGTTTTAATACTTGGTGCTGCGTCCTTTATGCTTAAACACGTCCCTCAACCGTGTAGAGACTCTCACACAAATTCTTGAGGGTTTGGGGAGGTATATTATTCCATGCCTCATGTAGAGCAGCCTCCAGCTGCAGGATGGAACTGATATCCTTGCCCAGTAAACTTCGTTTCACTATTGACCAGAGGTTCTCAATAGGGTTTAGGTCTGGGGAATTGCCTGGCCAGTCATTAAAGAACCTCACTTCAGGTAAACAGTCCATAAGCCACTGAACTACAGATTTGGCAGTATGACACGGTGCACTATCCTGCATAAAAACCGTAGCCCCACACTTGTCAAACGCCTCCGGTAAATTGTCACACAATAACTCCAAGTAATTATACTAGTTCATATACTGTTTTTTGGGAAGCACAATGAGTTCACCATCACTCTGAGCACTGAAACACCCCCAAACCCTGAGCGAGTCTGGGTGTTTGGTGGTGCCACAGGAGTAGTGTGGGTCTAGCGGGTCACTACCTCTGGGAAGGTACACACGTCCCCCACGATTACAGGTGACGGTGAAGGTTGCTTCATCACTCCAAAGTACTTCAGACCACTGTTGAGGATTCCAGTGAAGATATTTCTTTGCATAATCCAGCCTACGTTTCTTCTGTGGCTTGGAGAGGATCGGTTTCTTAACCTGGTGGTGACTACTGTAGACCAGTTCTGACACACGTCTGTTAATAGTTCTTACAAACACCTCTGAGAGAAGATGTGGGTTCTTTTATCTTTCAATTCTCTAGCAGTTATCTTAGGTGTACTCTCTAACTGCTTCTTTAACACAGTTAAGGTACGAACAGATGTCTTCTTCGAGGGGCCAGGCCGAGGTTTGGCAGACGGTAACTCGACACCGCCACCAGCCTTGAAATGCTGCACCCAGTTTCTCACTGAACGCTCACACACATCAACATTCTCCACTGTTTCGTTCGTCTGGTGCCCAGCTTTGTGAAGCCCTATGATTTGAGGTATAGTTTCAGGTGTTAAAGACTTCCTTTTACCCATAATCAAACATATATAGCCCCAAAACCAAAGGGAACACATAAGATGTGGCGGATGAGAGACAAAAGTGCAACACTTCCTCTCACGTCGGCAGCCACGTGAGCACTGAGGAGTCACTGTGGAGTGTGGCGGCAGGCCGTGACGTCATGCTAACGGCTGCTACCCGCCATAATGCACTGACGAAAAAGACCCCCTGTATGGATGGTAGGCCTTTGATATTCGTCACGGAATTATGCCGGGGCGCTCACCCGGCATAATCCGTGACTAGCTCTGTATGTGCATTGCACTTTTGCATAGGGTGAGGCTGACACGGGGGATGTTGAAGAGAGTTGTGCCTATGTGTCCTGTTGTAGCTATCAAGGATAATTGAAGCTGTTTTCAAACAGCATATAGTAGTAGGTTTTGTCTATATTGAGGGTAAGTTTGTTGGTCGTTATCCACGTAGGTATTTTTAGTAGCTCGTCGTTTACAGTGTCACTAAGTAAAGTCGGATTTGAGTGGACATAGGTAGTGTCATCTGCGAACAGAATAGGGTTAAGGAGATGAGACGCGTTGAAGAGATCATTGATGTAAATGAGAGAGAGTAGAGGACCTAGGGACACTCCTATGGCTACAGGCTGTGTTGAAGTTACACTGTTTGTGGAGACATACTGGAGTCTTTTGCTAAGATAAGATTTTATTTATGCAAGAGTATGTCCTCTGACCCCATAATGTTCTAGCTTAAGATGCAGGCTATTGTGGTTCACTGTATCGAATGCTTTCTGCAGATCTATGAAGAGTCCCAGAGGATATTCATTTTGTTTCAAGCGCTGCGTAAAGCACTTCAAGCATTTGCATAACTGCATCCTTTGTATTTTTTTTTCGGCCTAAACCCAAACTGGCAGGGATTAAGTATGTTGTGAGATATTATGTAGGGGTAAACTCGCTTACGTATTTTTTTCGAAGATTTTAGATAGTAAAGGGAAGTTTGATACAGGCCTATAGTTATTCACTTCAGTTGGACCACCGCCTTTAAGGATCAGAGTAACCATTACTGTCTTGAGTGTGGATGGGAAAGTTGAAGTTTCCACTGATTTGTTAAACAGAGTTGCAATAAGGGGTGGTAGCACATGAGCTGCTTTTTTTGTAAATTAGTGGTGGCAAATTATTTAGGTTTACTGTCTTGTTTTTCAGTGATGAGTCAGGATTAGTTGAAGGTAGATAATTTCCGTTAAGGTAGTCTTTCACCCGAGTATTTAACGTTGGGATTTTGCTTGTTGGTTGGGAAGCATTTCTTCAGCCTGGAGAATGAACTGTTAGAGGCAGGATCCATACATAGCTTTAAGAAGTACGATAAGGCTCTCGAAACTAGGAGATATTGAACCTAATAGCGACCACCGAAGAAGCAGGGTCAGGAGCTAAGACGCAACACCTGCAACCACATATAGGCAAGTACTTAGGTCTGGGGTCTGCTTGTGGGGTCACACAAGGTTGAGAGACCCCTCATGGGAGGCTCTTGATGCTGGTGAGGGGCTTTTTATCTAAAGAATTGGACCCGGGCTTTCCTTCCTTGGATTGAACCTGAATGCCTCCAATTTACCACCAGGTGATGTATGACCCCCTACGGGTTTAGCGCTTCCTCGCAATAAGTCAATTTTCACTTAACTGTTCTTTCTTTGTGGGCTGATAAGTAAACACTTCCTCACCTTCATTCAGCTCTAATCTTTTCTAAGCTCGACTACGGTGACCAAATACTCGTAAATTCTTCAGTCTTCTCTACTACTCTTCCTACACTTGTCAAGGGACTTAACGATCTTCCCCGGTCGAGAACCTGTATGAGGAGACTAGCATCCCATCTTCATAAGATCGATGCGATGCCCATTGACCTTCGCGGCCTTTCCACGTACAGATATCTAACTGATATTACTAAGGCTAGTTTAATCGTCGCCTCTATTACGCCTCCATCTCTTCGTATTCACTCTCTCGTGGCTTCCCTTAATTTACCTCCCCTTTTCATTCACCCTATATCTTACTTTACCCTTCCTCCTTGGAAAGTTTCAACAGTTCATGTTTGCTCTTCCCCACTTTCATGTGCTAAACCTCGCTTATCTCCAAAAACTCGACGTTCACTCTTAATCGCTTTCATTCTCACTCTCATGTTATTGTAGTGTACACTAATGGTTGTAAATCCCCAATGGTTTCGGGTATTCAGGTGCTTTTCCGTAATTCGATGGCTAGCGCACTCAGCTCACACACTGAGATCCGAGGTTCAAATCTAATCCGGTACGGCTGGAAAACATTAGGGACGTGTTTCCATAGACACCTGCTCTCCCTGTCCATGTTCACCCATCAGTTTAAAATGGGTACCTGGGTGTTAGTCGACTGATGTGGGTCTCATCCTGGGGCAAAACTGATCTAATTTGCTCGAAATGCTCTGTATAACAAGCGGCTTTCTGTATAGTAGTATGTCATTGATGTCAGCTAGGCCTGTATACCTGTATACTTGTTGAAATAAAGATGTTATATTATTATTAATCGCTAGACGCTATTTAAAAGAATCGAATAGTATTTTCACGAGGGAGTTGTATGCAAGTCTCACTATTGTCATCCACATTGCGACAATGTCTTGTTATGTGTAGATGTTTTAGATTCCAAAAGTGCGTTACAACCTATCCAGAAATTAGGCTCTCTTCATTCCATCGTCCTTCGTATACAGTTTTTGTATTTATAGTAAGAGCAAAAGTTGAATTTTGCTGTATCCCTAAGCTTACCAACGTTCAGGGCAATGAACATGTAAACTCAGCCACTGGGCCAGCTATTCAAGACCTACAAATTTCGCATATGGGTATTTCATACTCCAACTATATTTTTCAGTATTCTTTCACTATCTTCAAACCGCTGGTAACAACGTTGGTCTACAACGTTGGTCTACACTGGACCACAAAAAATTGTTTCCTATCAAACCATGTTTAGGATTCTGGCTATCCTCTATCATCCCACCTTTGTCGGGTTTGGAAACCACATTCTCGCTTATATATTGGACACGCAGTTCATTCACGGAAATCCCATGGTCAAACAAACAGAACAACTCTGAGGACTCTCGTGTAGCACTGTCTGTTCAACATATCTTAATAGATTGTTCTATCAGAGTGCATGAAGGATTCACTTCAGGTGTCTGAATCGCTCAACACATTCTTAACTCCATTACCTGGAGTTTACCTGGAGAGGGTTTCAGGGGTCAACGCCCCCGCGGCTCGGTCTGAGACTAGGCTTCATGGTGAACGAGGGTCTAATCAACCAGGCTGTTACTGCTGGCCGCACGCAAACTGACGTATGAACCACAGCCTGGTTGGTCAGGTACTGACTTTAGGTGCCTGTCCAGTGCCTTCTTGAAGACAGCCAGGAGTATATTATATTAGTAATCCCCCTTATGTATGCTGGGAGGCAGTTGAACAGTCTTGGGCCCCGGACACTTATTGTGTTGTCTCATGTACTCGTGGCGCCCCTGCTTTTCATTGGGGGAATGTTGCATCTCCTGCCGAGTCTTTTGCTTTCATAGGGAGTGATTTTTGTGTGCAAGTTTGGTACTAATCCCTCTAGGATTTTCCAAGTGTATATTATCATGTATCTCTCTCGCCTGCGTTCCAGGGAATACAGATAAAGGATCTTCAGCCGTTCCCAGTAATTTAGGTGCCTTATCGTTCTTATGTGTGCCGTCAAAGTTCTTTGTACACTCTCCTGGTCAACAATGTCGCCACCCTTGAAGGGGGCAGTTAGCGTACAGCATTATTCCAGCCTAGAGAGAACAAGCTATTTGAAGAGAATCATCATGGGCTTGGCGTCCCTAGTTTTGAAGGTTCTCATTATCAATCCTATCATTTTCCAAGCAAATGCGGTACATACATTTTTGTGGTCTTTGAAGGCGAGATCCTCTGACATTATCACTCCCAGGTCCTTCACATTACTTTTTCGCTCTACTGTATGGTTAGAGTTTGTCGTATACCCTGATACAGTTTTAATTTCCTAAAGTTTTCCATATATGAGTAGTTTAAATTTCTCCTCATTGAACTTCATATTGTTTTGAGTGGCCCATTTGAAGATTTGATTTATGTCCGCTTGGAGTTTTGCAGTGTCTTCGATGGAGGTCACTGCCATGGCAATCCGGGTGTCATCCGCAAAGGAAGACACGGAGCTATAGCTTACATCTCTGTCTATGTCAGATATGAGGATGAGGAATAGAATGGGAGCGAGTACTGTGCCTTGTGGAACAGAGCTTTTCACCGTAGTTGCCTCAGATTTTACTCTGTTTACTATTACTCTTTGTGTTCTATTTGTCAGGAAGTTATAGATCCATATACCAACTTTTCCTGTTATTCCTTTATCATCGATGATAAATTTATTTCAAATGGGAGCGAGCAAGAGTTAGGGGGGTTTATATTTATGAGTTAGTAGGGGGTAGTTTAGGAAAGTTGAAATCAGTGTTAGTGTAATTGTTTAGTTTCAGCTAACCATTACACTGATGACTTGTCAAAAAAAAAAAAAAAAAAAAAAAACGGACTGTCAGTGCCGGCGATTTTGAAACAAAAAAAATTTGTAAAAATTATATCATGCCAAGGCAAATTCTCTCTGATTTTAGAATTGAAATAAGGAATGAATGAGGGAAATCTGATCATTATTTAAGGAGATATGAAGGTTTGAAGACGACATTGGTGCTCGTCTCATGGCAACACAAGTGAAAGTTGCCGTTCTAATATATTTTTGCGACGTTTACCAGTTTGTTCTGATTATTGTTTATGGATGATATGTTTAAACCTATGTTTTTCGCATATTTCATATATATTGTTCAGTTACACTAAACAAGCGCAAACACAAATGCAAACATATGTAAACAAATGTAAATGGATTATACTGGTTCCAACAATACTCTGCACACAACACGATTTTTATACCATTCGCACTTACAGCATAAATCTGGTTTTTTTATGATGTAGCTATAACCAGGTCAATTGGGGCCATTTTGCAGACCCTAGAATTTTGGGCACAATTTATATCACCGGAATTTTCCCATTTGAATAAATTTATCATCGATGATAAAGAAATAACAGGAAAAGTTGGTAGATGGATCTATAACTTCTGACAAATAGAACACAAAGAGCACACTGAACACTGGTGCATGACCTCTGCTGCAATAAAGCACACTGAACACTGGTGCATGACCTCTGCTGCAATAGAGCACACTGAACCCTGGTGCATGACCTCTCTGCAATAGCACCTGAACCTGGTGCATGACCTCTGCTGCAATAAAGCAACTGAACCTGGTGCATGACCTCTGCTGCAATAACGCAACTGAACCTGGTGCATGACCTCTGCTGCAATAAAGCACACTGAACCTGGTGCATGACCTCTGCTGCAATAACGCAACTGAACCTGGTGCATGACCTCTGCTGCAA
>WNWK01026302.1:0-27549 GCA_009830355.1 Cherax destructor
AGTCTAGTTAAGTCTGAGTTAAATATTAAAATTTAAAGGTTCTATTGAAAAATAATGCAATCATGAAACAACAGTTATTTTTTAGTCTTTTTTCCCGGGCCTTCCCCCTTTTTTCCTTTTCCCAAACCCCAACTTCATCCTCAGTTGGAAAATTTAAATTGGCACCATTTATTTGTTTGTCACCAATAAAAATTCCCCAATATTCAGTGGGGCCAAAACGGTGAACCTGGCATTTTTTTTTCAGATCATTGATCATGACCTCACACAATCACACACACACACACACACACACACACACACACACACACACACACACACACACACACCAAAACCATGGGGAACCGCTGGAAATTCGAGGAAATGGAAGGAATGGGGGTTGTGTAAAAAGGACTTCATAGGGTACCATCCAGTCGGGGGGCCCAAAGAAATTTGCAGTGATGTTAAAACCCCACCACAGAACTGCGGGAGGCCAGGTGAGGAATATGATGAGAACAACAGGCGATGGTGGACACTCTGGCAGGTGGCAAGAAAAGCCGGGGCAGGCGAAGCTACTGGTCATGGGCGTTTTCCCAACCACGGGGAGATCGACTGGGAGAACCAAGAACCACAGGGGGGCCCGGGAAATTTGGGAAAGGCCAAGATGATGGACGCGGTACTGGAAAACCTGACCCCCAAACATGTCAGGGACACGACCGAGTGAGGGGGGAAAGATGAACCAGAAAAGACTGGACCTTGTATTTCCCCTGAACAGCTCAAAATATTGAAGACATAACAAGGGGCCCCCGGGGGACCCGGCGACCTTTGGTGCTGGCTTTGGTACATTGTAGAGCTATAGGTGGAGAGGGAAAAAAATTCAAAAAAGAGAAAAAACCAGTTTTTAAAAAGGGGGGAACTACATAGGCATGGGGAATTTCCTGCAGGAGGTTCAGTGGGAAAGGGAAATGGGGACAGACAATAAATGAAATGATGGAATACGTAGGGGCAAAGTGAAAGGAGGCAAAAGGCGGTTTATACCCAGAGAAAAAGATTAAGGGGAAGGCCAAAAAAAACCCCCTTTTTCCCCAAAGGTGCAGGGGGCAAAGACCAAGAGTGTCAGAGAAGGGAAAAAAGGTACATAAGGGCCAAAAAACCCAAGTAAAAAAAGAGATTAGTGAAGAGCCAGAAACGAGTATCCCGGTACGGGGGGAACCCGGGAAACAGTACGAAAATGACATAGCATCGAAAGTTAAGCCCGCCCCAAAACGATGCGTCACATCAGAAGGAAGACAACAGTTAAAGACCAGGTGATAAGGCTGGGGGAGAAAAGAGGGGGAACTCACAAGTAACGACCCAAGGGTATGTGAGGAGCTCAACTTGAGGTTTGGAAGTATTCACAGTGGGGGGCAAGGCAGCTGGGTAGACGGGATGGGGTGTGCCACCAAAAAAGGGGAGGTATCAAATTCTGAGGGCATACACAAAACTGAGGAGGTGAAGCAGTTACTCAGTGACCTTGATACCTAAAAGCGTGGGCCCGGACAACATCCCCCCCTTGGGTTTTCTTGGGGAAGGGGCTGAGGTACTGAGTGTTCCACCTTATTCAACACATCCCTTGAAAAGGGGCAGTTACCTGAGGTATGGAAGAAGGCCAACGTAGTCCCCATTTTTAAAAAAGGAGACAAAAAAAGAGGGCACTAAACTATAGACCTTTTTCACTTCATGTATAGTGTGCAAAGTCTGGGAGAAAATCATCCCGGAAAAGAATGGTGGAGCACCTCGAGCTGAACAGGATAATAAACACCAGGCAGCACGGTTCCCGGGGAAAGGGAAATCCTGTGTAACAAACCTCCTAGAGTTTTTATGATAAAAATAACAGAGGTAAAAGGGAAAGAGAGAGAAGGGTGGGTTGATTTGCATTTTCCCGGACTGCAGGAAGGCCTTCGACACAGTTCCTCATGAGATTAGTAAAAAAGTTGGAAGAACAAGCACGTATAACAGGAAGGGCACTGGAATGGATCGGGGAAAACCTCACAGGGGCAACAAGGGGCATGGTGCGTGATGAGGTATCACAGTGGGCACCTGTGACGAACGGCCCTTCCCGGGGGAATCCTAGGACCAGGTTTTTCTTGGTATATGTAAATGACATGACGGGTGGGGTAGATCAGAAGTGTCTCTGTTCGCAGATGATTTAAATTAATGAGGAGAATCAATGGAGGAGGGGGGCAGGACTTCAAACAGACCTGGACAAGCTTGACATCTGGTCTAGCAAATGGCTTTCCCCAAAATTAATCCCCCCAAATGCAAAGTCATGAGGATCGGAGAAAGGGGAAAGAAGACCGCTGACAGAGTACAAGCTAGGCGGACAAAAGGCTACAAACCTCGGCAAGGGAAAGACCTTGGGGGAGTATAACCCAAAACACGTCTCTGGGGACACATCAACCAGATAACTGCGGCAGCATATGGGCGTCTGGGAAACCAGGTTTGCGTTCCGTTACCTTAACAAGGGAAAACCCTTCAAGACACTGTATACCGTATACGTCAGGCCCATACTAAAAATATGCAGCACCAGTCTGGAACCCCACCTTGTCAAGCACGTAAAAGGGAAAATAGAGAAAGTGCAAAAAAGGTTTTTCGACAAGGTTAGTTCCCAAAAACGGGGGGCTTTTTTGAAGAAAGATTGGGAAATAGGACTAACAACACTGGAGGGAAAAAAGGGTCAGAGGGGAAAATGATAACGACATACAAAATACTGGGGGAAATTTACAAGGTAGACGGGGACAGGATGTTCCAGAGAGGGCCCGAAACAAGGGGACACAACTGGAAGCTGAAGACTCCCGATGGGGTCAAAAGGGGTGTCAGGGAAAAAATTTTTTCAAAACCACAGAAATAGTCAGGAAGTGGAATGGACTAGATAAAAATATAGTGGAGGCAGGAACCATACATAGTTTTAAGACAAGGTATGAAAAAAATCATGGAGCAGGGAGAGCAGAGACCCAGTAGCCGGGGGAACCCAAGAGGCGGGGGCCCGGGGCTGAGTCTCGACCCCTGCAACCACAATTAGGTGAGTACAATTGGGGGAGTCCAAAACACACACACACACACACACACACACACACACACACACACACACACATGATAATCACAATACCAAATTTTTTCCCCTCATTCTCTAACATGTATGTAAAAAACAATTTCCCTGACACACATGCAGTACGTGGCAATCCCAACTCTATGTCACTCACACACATGTTGACACATGTTCATACCTTCACATACACATATCTGCATTTCTCTGACTTCAATTAAAATTTAAATATTGTCAATCAATAGAGAAGCAGAGAATAAGAAGATGTTGGTGTAAATTTTAATGGAATCCTAAATAAAGAAGAATGTTGTCTTCTGTGCTTCTATACTGTATGTGTTTTTAACTGTGGTCTGTGTTCTTACTGTACTGGTCTTACATGTGTTACTGTGCCCACTTGCTGGTCTGTGTTGCTGTACTGGTCTTCAGTGTTACTGCTGGCCTTCAGTGATACTTTACTGGTCTTCAGTGTTACTGTACTGCTAGTCTTCTAGCATTACTGCTGGTCTTCTGTGTTCATTGCTGGTCTTCTGTGTACTGGTCTTCTGTGTTGATGTACTGGTCTTCTGTGCTGATGTGCTGTGGTCTTCTGTGTTACTGTACTGTTACTGGTCTTATGTGTTACTGTACTGGTCTGTGTTACTACTGGTCTTATGGCATTACTGCACTGGTCTTCGTATTACCTTGCACAATTCATCAGTGTTTACTGCTGTAATTCTTCAATAGTTTCTCATACTGGTCTTCAGTGTTGCACCGTATGTACTGTGAGTCTTTAAATCATTGCTGTCATTGGTCTTCAGTGTTATTATGTACTGGTCTTCAGTGTTACTGTACTGTACTGGTCTTCAGTGTTACTGTGTTGGTCTTCAGTGTTATTGTACTGGTCTTCAGTGTTGTGTACTGGTCTTCAGTGTTACTGTACTGGTCTTCAGTGTTACTGTACTGGTCTTCAGTGTTACTGTACTGTACTGGTCTTCGGATGTTACTGTACCTGGTCTTCAGTGTTGCTGTACTGGTCTTCCAGTGTTACTGTACTGGTCTAGTGTTACTGTACTGATCTGTTCAGTAATTTGCTGGTCTTCAGTGTTGTATCTTATACATGCTGTTCTGTGCTGAACTGGGGTCTTCTTCGGTGTTACTGTACTGCTGGTCTTCAGGTGTTACTGTGCTGTACTGGTCTTCAGTGTTACTGTACTGAACTGGTCTTCAGTGTTACTGTAGCACTGAACTATGAGTCTTCAGTGTTACTGTACTGTGGTCTTCAGTGTTGGTACTGTGTACTGGTCTTCATTTACTGTACTGAACTGGTCTTATAGTGTTACTGTGCTATGCTGGTCTTCCGTGTTATACTGGTCTTCAGTCATTACTGCTGTACTGTGGACTCAGGTGTTACTGTGCTGGTCTTCAGTTTTACTGTACTGGTCTTCGAAGAGTGTTACTATATCTGGTTTCAGTGTTACTGTACTGGTCTTCAGTGTTACTGTGTGCGGGTCCTAGTATTACTGTACTGGTCTTCGGTGTTGCTGTGCTGGTCTTCAGTGTTCTTTGGGTCTTTCAGTGTTTTGCTGTACTGGTCTTTTGGTATTTCCTGCTGATACCAGTGTATTACTATGCTGATCTTCAGTGTTACTGTACGGGTCTTCAATGTATTGCAGGATATTCAGTGTTACTGTGCTGGTCTTCAAGTGTTACTGTACTGGTGCTTCAGTGTTACTGTACGGGTCTTCAGTGTTGCCTGTGCAGGTCTTCAGTGTTGCTGCTGGTGTTATTCCAGTGTTACTGTACTGGTCTTCAGTGTTACTGTACTGGTCTTTAGTCTTCCACTGTGCAGGTCTTCAGTGTTACTATACTACTGGTTTCAGTGTTACTATACTTTGGTTTCAGTATTTGCTATGCTGGTCTTCAGTGTTACTGTACGGGTCTTCAGTGTTACTGTACTGGTCTTCAGTATTCTGTACGGGTCTTCAAGTGTTACTGTACTGGTCTTCAGTGTTACTATTGCTGGTCTTCAGTGTTACTGTACTGGTCTTCAGTGTTACTGTACTGGTCTTCGAATGTTACTGTGCGAGTCTTCAGTGTTGCTGTACTGGTCTTCTATGTTGCAGCATTGTTATTGTAATTTATTATTCTTCTGTCATGTTCTGTTTTATGTCTTGTTTGTATTTTTTATGTGTATTACTACGCTGTTTTATGTGTTATTATACGTTTTTGTGTGATATATACTGTTTTATGTTACAAATACTGTTTATATCTCACCACACTGTGTTATATCTCCTCACCATCTTCTTTTATATCTCCACCATACTGTTTATGTCTACACTGTTTTATGTCATCATACTGTTTGTAACTCACCATACTGGTTTATATCTCACCATTCTGTTATTATGTCTCACCATACTATTTTATGTCTCACCCTAACTGTTTTATATTATCTCACCATACTATTTTATGTCTCACCATACTGTTTTATCATCTCTACCATCTCTTTATGCTCTCTCACCATACTGTTATTATGTCTCACCATACTGTTTTATTTCCTCAACATACTGTTTTTGTGTGTTTATTATTCTTTTTATTTAATATGCCGTTTTATGTGTATTTACTGTGTGTTATTATGCGTTTTATATATTGCTATATTGTTAGATGTCTCAATTTACTGTTTTATATGTCACTCCACTGTTTTATGTGTCACCCTGTTTTATGTGTCCCCACTGTTTTATGAGTCACTATACTTTGTTTAAGTGTCATGTGTTTTTAATGTTTTACGTGTTTCTATTCTATCTTGTGTGTCAATATACTGTTTTATGTTTAACTGCTTTTATATTAATTAACATCTTTGTTAGCGTATCTTTTATGTTAGTGTACTTATCTTTTATATTTAATTATTACTTGTCTTTATATTTAATTACTTGTCTTTTATGTTGGTGTGCTTGTCTTTTATATTAAGTGTACTTGTCTTTTATGTTAGTGTACTTGTCTTTTATGTTAGTGTACTTGTCTTTTATTGCTTAGTGTGCTAATCTCTTTTGTTAGTGTATGTCTTTTATGTTAGTGTACTTGTCTTTTATATTAGTGTATAAACATCTTTTATGTTAGTGTGCTTGTTATCTTTTATGTTAGTGTACTTGTCTTTATGTTAGTGTAACTTGTCTTTGTTTAATTGTACTTGTCTTTTTATATTAGTGTTACTTGTCTTTTATATTAGTGCTTCACTTGTCTTTTTTTATGTTAGTGTACTTGTCTTTTTATATTAGTGTACTTGTCTTTGTTAGTGTACTTGTCTTTCATGTTAGTGTACTTGTCTTTTATGTTAGTGTGCTTGTCTTTTATATTAGTGTACTTGTCTTTTATGTTATGTACTTGTCTTTTTTTTTTTTTTTTATGTTAGTGTACTTGTCTTTTATGTTAGTGTATACTTGTCTTTTATTATGGTGTGTACTTGTCTCTTTTGTTGGTGTGCTTGTCTTTTATGTTAGTGTGCTTGTCTTTATGTTAGTGTACTTGTCTTTTATGTTAGTGTACTTGTCTTTTATATTAGTGTACTTGTCTTTTTTATGGTAGTGTACTTGTCTTTTGTTAGTATGCTTATTTGTGTCTTTTACATGTTAGTGTACTTGTCTTTTTATGTTAGTGTACTTGTCTTTCATGTTACTGTACGTGTCTTTTCATGTTGCACTGTACTTGTCTTTCATGTTACTGTACTTGTCTTTTCATGTTACTGTACTTTATCTTTCATGTTAGTGTATTACTTGTCTTTCATGTTACTGTACGTGTCTTTCATGTTACTGTACTTGTCTTTCATGTTACTGTGCTTGTCTTTCCATGTTAGTGTACTTGTCTTTCATGTTACTGTACGTGCTGTCTTTATGTGGTGGAGGTGTTGATTCACCGGGAATTCACCCGGCCCGGGTCTGCAGATAGGCGACCCGGCTCCGGCTCCTGAGTGGGGTAGCAGAGACCCTAAGTCTCCCATGGGAGGGTACCCCTCAGCGGGTGTCACTGGTCCCAGGCCTAGCATGTTCGCCCCACAAGCGTGGGTAGATGGTTGCTGAGCCTCTCTGGTCTGCCACCTTCCGCCCCAAGGAGGCTGACGGGAAGGAGGACAGGCTTTTAACAGATGGTAATAGCTCCAGCCTTGGCACCTGCCCTGCCCTAGAAGGGCGCTGGGCATGGTGATGAGCCATCTGTCTTTTTATGTTAGTGCTTGTCTTTTATATTTAGTGTACTTGTCTTTTATGTTAGTGTACTTGTCTTTTATGTTAGTGTACTTGTCTTTTGTAATTTGGTGTGCTTGTCTTTTATGTTAGTGTGCCTTGTCTTTCATGTTACTGTGCTTTGTCACAGCGAAATCAGTGTCTCAGGTGGCAAGTCAGGCCATCCTTGTGATGTAGTCCTCTGCCACAAAAGATTTCGACAATCATTCCTGCAGCCTGGCTATAGTTCCTCTCATTGTTACTCTCTCAGTGCTGCCTTTTTTTTTCAATGATTTCTTGCTCCTAATATATTTTGAGATCATGGTACCATAAGTCTTATTCTTTATTAAAGTATTTCTTTTGTTTTAAACTATTGTTAAATAGTCTTCTTCATAAATATCTATTACAATTCTGTCTAACACTGTGCAAGGATTTGATGTGTTTCCTACTTTGAATACCAAAGTTACACTTACGTAGAGACGCTGGGAATAATTATTTTAGTTATTCTTGTCTGTTTACAGAATTATGATAGCTTCAGTATAATGCTTCAGTAACTACAACAGTTTTCATGCTTCTTCTAAGCAATGCTGAAGTCACTATGGTTCAGTAGTTGCAGTGCCAGAATATAGATAATTATATGAAATGTTAACCCTTATAAAACTTATGCGGAAACATAAATAATATAATAAGAAAAGAAATTAAGTTTACATGGTTAGGATAATTAAATTATTATTAAAAAATAATTATTAAATAAGTTAATACAAATTTCAAGTATAATAATATCTGAATATATTTTCAGATAGAAAGCAGAAATCAAAACACTAGAACGTCCTTGTCCTTGAGGCTGTTTGTGTCTGTTTTTTACCTGTGCTTGTCTCTGTTTACACACACACCTGTGCTTGTCTCTGTTTACACACCTGTGCTTGTCTCTGTTTACACCTGTGCTTGTCTCTGTTTACCTGTGCTTATTGTGGACAAACACCTGGTTGCAAACAAAGGTATTTTACTTCTGTTCACTAGTTTACGGTTGGTAAAACATTAAGGTAATATGTATTTGAATAATAACGATATTTCTTTCAAATATACTTACATTTCTGAATGGAAATTATATGACCCACCCTCTCTTGGACGGGATGCCATGGTGTGCAACTCACTAGCACAAAGTACCATGGTGTACAACTCACGCACAAGTACCATGGTGTACAACTTACTAGCTGCCATAGTTAACTCACTAAGCACAAGTACCATGGTGTACAACTCACTAGCACAGAAGTACCATGGTGTCACCAACTCACTAGCACAAGTACCATGGTGTACCAACTCATAACACAGGAAGTACCATGGTGTACAACTCCTGGCCACAAGTGCCATAGTTGTCTGCAGCTCACTGGGAAGTTATAGTTAACCACAACTCAACACAAGTGCCATGGTGTTATACTCACTAGCACAGAGTACCATGCTGTGCTCTGCTAGGTACCATGGTGTACAACTCACTAGCACACATGCCATGGTGTACATCACTATACCTATCCTATGGTGTACAGCTCACTAGCACAATTACCATGATGTACAACTCACTAGCACAGTGCCATGATTGTACAGCTCATTTCTTTACAAGTACCACGGTGTACAGCTCACTAAGCACAAAATTGCCATGATGTACAACTCACTACCAGCACAAGTACCGATTGTACAGCTCACTAGCACAAGTACCACGGTGTACAACTCACTAGCGTGCCACGGTGCTCACTAACACAGAATTGCCATGGTGCTGTCATGTACAAGTACCACGGTGTGCAATAACTGGCATAAGTGCCACGGTGTGCAGCTCACTGGCTGGAAGTGCCACGGTGTGCAGCTCACTGCTTCATTACAGGTGTGTGCAACTCACTAGCACAAGTACCATGGTGTACAACTCACTGGCACAAGTGCCACGGTGCCGCAGCTCACTAGCACAAGTGCCACGATTGTGCAACTCCTTAGCACAAGTCCTTTTCCCCAAACCTACCCCCAATAACATTCCTGCATTGACTCTAAACTTCTGAAGAAGCTTCCACCACCCCCTTTACCTCTATTTCTGTAATATTTTATTCTCGTCTTCCCTTTTTTCCCACCATTCAGAAAACCCTTCTCCGTTCCCCCTCCCTTCCCTTTAAAATTTGACCCCCCACCATTGGGCAGAATAATGTCCGCTCTTCCCCCCCCCAACCCAAACTTACATTCATCTTCCAAAAACTATTGTACCTGCTTACCATTCCCCCACGTCCCCTCCACTATAACACCACGATGATCCCCCAAAACCAATTTTCAACTGAACTTCCCCCGTAACATCCCCTTTTTGACCTAACCCCGATCTAATCTGGGGAGCATATCCTCTTCTGAAAGGTTTTACACTAACCATCTCCCTTCCACATCTAAGCCACCTCCCCAATAATGTGCATAGGGGCCCCCCTTTTACAACCTGCCCTCTAGGTTCCACATCTTTTTCCTTTAAAACAGTTCCAGTCACCAACACACCGTAATCATTGGCAGCCCTCTCAAATAAAAAGTCAAGACATCCCCCACAAACTCCTCCTTAACTCTCGATTCTGTCAGCGGGGATGTAAATACCACCAAAAAACCCCCTTATGCCTCCCAACACTCCCTCACCCTCCTCTCTCTCCCCTCCTCCCTCCTCCCAAGGGTAACAATGGAAGGGCTATTCCCTTTTCCCCCCTGCCACCCCACCCTTTCTTCCCCAGGCTTCCTGCAAATTTTATTCCCAATCTCAAATTTTACCACACCTGAGTTATTTTGTATAAAACACACGTCTATGTCATATCGTCTCAGTATAACCTCCATCCAACTCCTACCAGCCCTAAGGCCATTTGCATTTTTTGTTAAAAAACTGGAATACCCCGGGGGCTTTCCCTGGGTGTCTGTGTTCTACCTGTACCCTTTTCTATACATACCTTTAGTCCTGTCTTGTCTCACACTATGTCCCCCCGCCTTTCCGTCTCCCCCGTCCCTTTCCCTGGCCTCTCCACCCTTACCTTCTTGCCTGAACGCTGGCCAGGTGTTGAACATTTATCCGATGTTTCGCCAGCCCTCTTCTAGATTCTTCAACACTCCATCTCATCCGTGCTCACTTCCTCTTCCCTATGCACAATGGCCTCCACCTCTCCCCCTTCAGCCTGTCTGCCCCCCTTTCCCCTAACACATTAACAGCTTGGAAAACCCTTTTCCCCCCTCTCCCTGCAATGTTCCGTTCGTTCCAGGCATCCACCTCCAGACAGCCAGAAAGAAGTGCTTATCATCTCTTGCACTGGTTTCGGCAATTTCCCCTTGTTGCACACCCTCCACCGTCCCATCAGTCTCTAGTACATGTTCAACTCACCCCCTGGCAAACAAGTGGTTAGAGTGTCACACAACAGTCCTCCACTCCTTTTTTTCTCCCCAATGGCATTACCCATCTCCCCCACATTCGCAGGTGGGGTTTCCCCAAAAGGGCCTTACCACAGGTTATTTTGAGTCACCATTCTCGACGCCAGGGCCGGGGCACCCCTCCCATATGATCGTATGCCCCCATTCTTTAAGGGCTTACCCGCCTGCGTAAGTGACAAACCTGCGTCCTAAATTCGTCAGCTGACATATGACCCGGGATGGGGCGTTTTAAGGTCATTTTAAAGTGTAGAGCCCTCAGGCAATCCTTCATAAATTCCGTCCGTCCAACGCCCCATTGTTTGTGTGCACTACACCATATTGTTGAAATACTTCATGGGGCCACTCCTAAGGTCTCAAATAACGTTTCTCACACGAACAAAAAAGTATAAGTAGGCCAAAACATCCCTTAGCCTGACCTCAATCAGTGTTGTGATGATACATTCCTCCTGGTAGCGTTCCACTATCTTCTCATACGCCTCTGCTGTATTGAATTTCCCAAAAATTCTCCTCGAGCCATTCAAGGCAACTCCGTAAAGGTCATCGTTGATAACACCAAAGGTGTCACGGATAATCGCTGGCAGCAAAACAGAAGCATTTACTGGGTAGATAGCTCCCTGTAGTAACTCAATACACACTGTGTTGCGTCTCCTCCTCATACTGGTCGCCATCTTGCCGAAAAACGGAAGTTGCGCCAAGACTAGGTCAGGAGCTACTGCGCCGCACAACCTCTCAGCCCGAGAGCGAAGAGGTCAATGTAATTGTGGTTGGGGATCTTAATGCTAAAGTGGGTAAAAATGTTGTGGAGGGAGTAGTAGGTAAATTTGGGGTGCCAGGGGTAAATGTAAATAAGGAACCGTTAATTGAGCTATGTGTAGAAAGAGGTTTGGTAATATGTAATACATATTTTATGATAAAGAAGATAAATAAGTATACAAGGTATGATATAGCACATAATGAAAGTAGTTTGTTAGATTATGTATTGGTGGATAAAAGGTTGATGGGTAGGCTTCAGGATGTACATGTTTATAGAGGGGCAATGGATATATCGGATCATTATTTAGTTGTAGATACAGTTAGAGTAAAAGGTAGATGGGACAAAAAGAAAATGGCAACAACAAGTAAGAGAGAGGTAAAAGTGTATAAACTAAGGGAGGAGGGAGTTAGGGTGAGATATAAGCAAGGGAAGAGAGTTGGGATAGTTTTAAAAATGCAGTATTAGAATGTGGGGCAGAAGTTTGTGGATATAGGAGAGTGGGTGCAGGAGGAAAGAGGAGTGAGTGGTGGAATGAAGAAGTAAAGGGTGTGGTAAAGGAGAAAAAGGTAGCTTATGAGAGGTTTTTACAAAACATAAGTGTTAATAGAAGAGCAGAGTATATGGAGAGTAAAAGAAAGGTGAGAGAGTGCAAAAGGAGAGCAGATGAAAGAGTGGGAGAGGCACTGTCAAGAAATTTTGCTGAAAATATGAAATTTTTTTGGAGTGAGATAAACAAGTTAAGAAAGCCTAGGGAACGAATGGAGGTATTGGGTAGATGGCGGGAATATTTTGAGGAACTTTTAAATGTCGATGACAAAAGGGAGGCGGTAATTTCATGCGCTGGCCAGGGAGGTACAACATCGTTTAGGAGTGAAGAAGAGCAGGATGTGAGTGTGGGAGAGGTGCGTGAGGCATTACGTGGAATGGAATGGAATGGACGGGATCATGACAGAAATGTTAAAAGCAGGGAGGGATATAGTGTTGGAGTGGTTGGTATTTTTGTTTAATAAATGTATGAAAGAGGGGAAGTACCTAGGGATTGGCAGAGAGCATGTATAGTTCCTTTATATAAAAGGAAGGGGGATAAAAGAGATTGTAAGAATTGTAGGGAAATAAGTTTACTGAGTATACCAGGTAAAGTGTATGGCAGGGTTATTATTGAAAGAATTAGAGGTAAGACAGAGAGTAGGATTGCAAATGAGCAAGGAGGATTTAGAGTGGGTAGGAGATGTGTAGATCAAGTGTTTACAGTGAAGCATATATGTGAACAGTATTTAGATAAAGGTAGAGAAGTTTTCATTGCATTTATGGATTTAGAAAAGGCATATGATAGAGTGTATAGTGGAGCAATGTGGCATATGTTGCAAGTGTATGGAATAGGTAGTAAGTTACTGAAGGCTGTAAAGAGTTTTTATGAGGATAGTGAGGCTCAGGTAAGGGTGTGTAGGAGAGAGGGAGATTACTTCCCGGTAAAAGTAGGTCTTAGACAGGGATGTGTAATGTCACCATGGTTGTTTAATATATTTATAGATGGGGTTGTAAAAGACGTAAATGCTAGGGTGTTGGGGAGAGGGGTGGGATTAAATTATGGGGAATTAAATGCAAAATGGGAGTTGACACAGTTACCTTTTACTGATGATACTGTGCTTATGGCAGATTCTAAAGAAAAGTTGCAAAGGTTAGTGGACGAGTTTGGGAGGGTGTGTAAAGGTAGAAAGTTGAAAGTGAACATAGATAAGAGTAAGGTAATGAGGGTATCAAAGAAAAATTGGATATCACATTGGAGAGAGGGATTATGGAAGAAGTAACTGTTTTCAGTATTTGGGAGTTGACATGTCAGCGGATGGGTTTATGAAGGATGAGGTTAACCAAAGAATTGATGAAGGAAAAAAGGTAAGTGGTGAGTTGAGGTATCTGTGGAGACAAAAAACTTTATCCATGGAGGCAAAGAAGGGAATGTACGAAAGTATAGTGGTACCAACACTCTTATATGGGTGTGAAGCATGGGTTGCAAATGCTGCAGCGAGGAGGCGGCTGGAGGCAGTGGAGATGTCCTGTCTAAAGGTGTAAATATTATGCAGAAAATTCGGAGTGTGGAAATTAGGAGAAGGTGTGGAGTTACTAAAAGTATTTGTCAGAGGGCTGAAGAGGGGTTCTTGAGGTGGTTTGGTCATTTAGAGAGAATGGATTAAAGTAGAATGACTTGGAGAGCGTATAAATCTGTAGGGTAAGGAAGGCGGGGTAGGGGTCGTCCTCTAAAAGGTTGGAGGGAGGGGGTAAAAGAGGTTTTGTGGGCGAGGGGCTTGGACTTCCAGCAAGCTTGTGTGAGTGTGTTAGATAGGAGTGAATGGAGACGAATGGTTTTTGGGACCTGACGAGCTGTTGGAGTGTTAGAAGGGTAACATTTTGTGAAGGGATTCAGGGATACCAGTTAATTGATTTAGTTGGATTGAGTCCTGGAAATGGGAAGTACAATGCCTGCAATTTAAAGGAGGGGTCTGGGATAGTGACAGCTGGGAGGGACTTATTCTCAGCTGTCGTATCTGAGCGCCTCTGCAAAGACAGTGATTATGTATGAGTGTGGTGAAAGAGTTGAATGATGATGAAAGTATTTTCTTTTTGGAGATTTTCTTTCTTTTGGGTCACCCTGCCTCGGTGGGAGACGGCCGACTTGTTGAAAAAAAAAAAAAAAAAAAATATATATATATATATATATATGTCGTCATTATAAACTTGCTATTTCTTAAATAGCAACTACTGCCATATAAGCAAGTGAAAATTTGTGTATCAATAATTTCGCAAAATCATTCTAAACATAACAAAAATATATTTCATTTGTTTGTTTATTATTAGATTAATGTTAACGTATCTAAAATATATTTAGTTGGTTAGCTAAATTAAATTGCTTTTGTAATAAGGTTAGGTAGGTTTTCAAAAGTTTCTTTGGTACAAAATTATAAATTCTACATTAACATAAATGAAAAAATATATACTTTAAACTTATAAAGAAAATTAGAAAGACTTAATTTTAGATGAGTTCTGTATTGACATTTTACATTAATCGGCATCACAATTTTATATATTATATATATAAATTATATATATATATATATATATATAATATATATATATATATATATATATATATATATATATGCAAAAGATCAAAGTAAACAGGTGATATCAAAATATGCAAGACAACCACTATGAAAAAATAGAGAATTCCAAGCGCTTTCGTGACTACTCACATTATCAAGGAACTATAAAAGGAAACATGACAAGAGGACTTATATAAGGGCAAGATACACCTCACAGTCACATCACACTAACAAAGACAACACCTCACAGTAGCGTAACATCTCACGACTCTGTGAAGAGGAACATAGGAAAGGATCTGAAACTCTTCCCAAGAATTAAGATTAGTTTAATTTATTATTAAATTCTTCCCAAATTTTATTAATTATAAATGAATCCAATTTATATAAACCAAAAGAAATATTCATATTATTTTCAAAACCACTTTTTTATGAAACATGATTCTATTATATTCCTCTCAACCATGGACTTGCTTGATACAACTTTCTCAGCATTTTGAAAATCAATTGGATGGTTAAAGTCTCTCACATGAATAAATAGAACATTAGAATCTTGTCCAGTTCTAATGCTATATTTATGTTGTTTTAATCTTAGTTCAAGACTTTTACCAGTTTGACCGTAATAAACTTTATCGCATATTTTACAGGGAATCTTATAGACACATCCGTCAGCATTTTGGGGGGAATTTTTTATCAAAAGTCTTTTTACTGTATCAAGATTTTTAAATACAACTTTGATATTAAAATTCTTAAGAAAGGAAGGCATATCAACCAAGTTTTCATGGTAAGGGAGAACCAACATATTTTTGGTTGAATAGAGTTGGTTGTCCCTTTTTGGATTGAAAAAGTATTCCTAGATATTTTAAAAGATTTATCAATTACGTTTCTTGGGTATTTTAAATCATTAGCTATTTCATAAATTTTAGAGATTTCTTCATCTATGAACTCTGGACTACAAATACGTAAATCTCTCAAAAACATTTAAGAGAAAACCGACACTTTAACTCTATCTTGATGTGAAGAATAATAGTGTACATAGGAACAATTATTTGTAGGTTTTCTGTAAATTTTAAATTTAAAATCAATGTTACCCTTAATAATAAAAACATCTAGGAATGGCAATGAGTTATTTGCTTCGAATTCAACAGTAAAATTTATAGAATGAGCTAAGCTATTTAATTTAACAAGGAAATGATTTATGTCTACATTCTTAAGCATAAGGCACAAAATATCATCAACATATCTATACCACTTAGCTCTATTGAAAAGGATTGTGTTAAGCAATCTTGTTTCGAAAAATTCCATATATAAATTACTAAGAACAGGTGAAAGAGGATTTCCCATTGCCATACCAAACTTCTGAGTGTAAAACTCATCATTAAATACAAATTTTGCATCAACAATACAAAGTTTAATAAGTTTAATGATAGTAGGAACTGGCAATGGTAAATCGTAATTAACCAGTTCTTCAGATAAGAAACTTAGTAAATCATCAACTGGAACTTTTGTAAACAAGGAAGTAACATCAAAACTAACCATATTGAAATCATTTAAATCAGTCAAGGTGCTTAATTTATCAACTAAGTCTAAGTTGTTTTTAACATTAAAATTAGAAATTTTTCCAACAATTGGGCTCAAAACATCAACAAGCCATTTAGAAAATTTATAAGAAACTGAACCTATGGACTTAATAATTGGTCTAACAGGATTACCAGGTTTGTGTGATTTTATTAATCCATACATATAAGGTAAAGATGGATTGGTGGAAGTAATTTTTTTAATTAATTCATCTTTGCCCTTCAATAGATGTTTTATTGTTCCTCTTCACAGAGTCGTGCGATGTTACGCTACTGTGAGGTGTGGTCTTTGTTAGTATGATGTGACTGTGAGGTGTAGTCTTTCCCCTTTATAAGCCTTCTTGTCATGTTTCCTTTTATAGTTCCTTGATAATGTGAGTAGTCACGAAAGCACTTGGAATTCCTCTATTTTTCATAGTGGTTGTCATGCATATATATATATATATATATATATAATATATATATATATATATATATATATATATATATATATATATATATATATATATATATATATATAATATATATATATAGGGAGTACCACCTCTGGAACTATCCTGGGAACCCTCATCCTCAGAGATAAAAAAATAAACTTGCTTCAGGGAAAACTCAAGGTTCTCCCTAAATCTGTTTGAATATTGTCTTCTCCTACCACCCCATATTCTATGTAGTCTAATATATATATATATATATTTATATATATATATATATATATATATATATATATATATATATATATATATATATATATATATATATATATTAATATATATATATATATATATATATATATATATATATATATATATATATATATATATATATATATATATATATATATATATATATATATATATATATTTATATATATTTTTTTTTTTTTTTTTAAATATAAGATGGGGTCCACCTCTAGTGCAAATTGTGGGACCATAGCCTCGGAAAGTGGATAAAAGGCTTCAAGGAAGAATATTTGGATTTCTTTCTGAAACCATTTGAATATTCCACTTCTCCTACCACCATCCTATATACACATACATACATATAAATGCTTTATTAATAGACAGAATACATTTATAGAAAACACAAACATGAACATAAATACAATGGTACAATATGTCAAAGATTATGAATCTCCTCCAGCTCCTCCGAAGCCGGACGCGAGCCAAGTATGCAGCATGCGTTTCCCCTCTGGATGGCCACGCTGAGACGCTGGAACATGAACGTGGCTGCCCTTGGGTCCCTGGTGGTGTCGATGAGTCTGGAACCCAGCTCTTTAAGGAAACGTGTTGCATTTTTCCCCACGCTCCCAAGGTCTCCGATCCCACTGGGACAAATTTATACTGTTGGCTTATGTCCCTGTACTTGCCGATCTTGTACTCCTCTCTGTGGTCAGCAGCTCCTCCCTGTCGCCCGACACTGTGATGGATGTAGGTGTCAGCCAGTGTCAACACACAGGTATAATCCCATGCTAAGAGCTTGCCATTCTTCCAAGGATAGATGGTGATCCCGTCGGGGCGGTTTGCTGGGTTGTGGGCGTTGTTGGCTGCTAGTGATCGAGGCTCTCTCTCGGCTGGGCATCCAGCTGTAGCAAGGGTTCTCTTTATGATGTCGTTGGCCTCATTGTGTCTTGCATGCCAACCCTTGGTTTTAGAACAGTTAAGACCATGTAGACCATATTGGTCGGCTTGCGCATCGCTGCAAATACACGTATATTCCGTGTGAATAAGGGCAGCAAGGCACAGAGCCACTGCAATACGAAGGGTCTTAGGGTCCAGGCGTGTTCCCATGGCCGAAATGGGAACTGTTTGGAGGAAGTTCCTAGAGTGATGTGCACTCACAGCTAGGAGACGGGCAGTCTCCCTGTCTGATGTTACGGCCCTGAGCATATTGGCAAGTATCTTTTCAGCGATGGGGCCGTCAAAGCTTGACTGTTTGTAGGCCATATCTTTCTTTCAACACGTCGGCCGTTTCCCACCGAGGCAGGGTGGCCCAAAAGGAAAAACGAAAGTTTCTCCTTTTACATTTAGTAATATATTCAGGAGAAAGGGTTACTAGACCCTTGCTCCCGGCATTTTAGTCGCCTCTTACGACACACATGGCTTACGGAGGAAGAATTCTGTTCCACTTCCCCGTGGAGATAAGAGGAAATAAGAACAAGAACTAGTAAGAAAATAGAAGAAAACCCAGAGGGGTGTGTATATATATGCTTGTACATGAATGTGTAGTGTGACCTAAGTGTAAGTAGAAGTAACAAGACGTACCTGAAATCTTACATGTTTATGAGCCAGAAAAAAGACGCCAGCAATCCTACCATCATGTAAAACAATTACAGGCTTTCGTTTTACACTCACTTGGCAGGACGGTAGTACCTCCCTGGGTGGTTGCTGACTACCAACCTACTACCTACATATATATATATATATATATATATATATATATATATATATATATATATATATATATATATATATATATATATATATATATATATATATATATATGTATATATATATATATATATATATATATATATATATATATATATATATATATATATATATATATATATATATATATATATATATATATATATATATATATCTATACATACAGAGAGAGAGAGAGAGAGAGAGAGAGAAAGAGGAGAGAGACAGATGGTTAGGCAGAGGGGCGGGATTTAGTGCTGTAAATTCCAGCTTTCATTCTGATTGGATACCTACGTTCACTGAGAGGCTTTTGATTGGTGTTTTTTTTACAGCTATCCTCCAAGTCATCCTAGTGCAATTACTGACTTTCATTGTCAGTTTTAGTGTTTGTTGACTTGACATCTGTGCTTCCTTACTCTTTGTACGTATTTGGAACTTACAGAGCATACAACTGCTGACAGCTTGGTTAAGTTTTTCATGGCTCTTCCCTTCTTAGGAACACGTACGCTGTTGAAGATGTCTTATTTGCAGGCACTGTTGCTGAGTGTACTTCTGATGCAGTTCTCGGTGATGAGTGTCTCCCAGGTCATGCCTCAAGCTGTTCCATGCATGGTGTATCCGTCTGATCATGCTTGCACTGTATTGCCCACCTTAATCAGTCTTCAGCCTATTAACAGAGCTTGGGCCGTCCAACTCTACGTGAAAGACTTTCGTAAAATATTCGCTTGTCTCCGTCTGGAGCCTCAACAAGGACAAGTTGATGTGAAACTCTTCACAGGACAGTGTGGAACTGTTCTTGCTTCTGCGTCCACCTGGCCTCAAAGTACCTTCACCACAGCCTCTTGGACAAACATTGAAGTAAAAATTCAAAATAACGAAATAGAGTTTTTTCTCTCTGGATATTATTCAAGATTTTCAATATTTACAATTCTAGATGAGTTAACGGCTGAACTAGTCGTGTGCACGAAGACCCAGATATATGTTGCCGTAGTCTACGGTTGTAATAGTGGATGCTACCATTATTCTACTCCTGAGTCATCAAAAACCACAACGATAGCGAGTCTAACAAATTCCACCATCATCTTCATTTTTCCTCATCAAAATTTTAGGGGCCTTCAGATTAGTGAAACACTCAGCAAAATAATTGGAGGATATCCTAAGCCAGTCTTTTACACTCTAAACACTATTCTCGTGACTGGTACATGGAACAAGGTGCAAGTGGTCATTCAAAACAACCAGTATCAAGTGTATGTTAATGATCGTGTAGCCCTAACTGGCAAAGCTTCAATTTATAACCCGCTTGCTAAGATAAATGTTATTGTTGATGGAGAAGCTTTTTGGAGTACTGATTGTAAACCACAAATTTCTCCGAAAATTACGAAGTTAATAAATATGAAAAGTTTATCTCCTGCGATTACACTTCCACAAACTACCAGTTTTACACCAGCAACAGCCACCAGTGCAACACCTGCAACAGCCACCAGTGCAACACCTGCAACAGCTACCAGTGCTACACCTGCAAAAAGTGCCACCATCAACAGAGTAACGAGTAACACAACAACCAACTTAGCCACTGTACCATATAAAGCCACAATATATTCATATGTCCTGCAGGTAGTCGTTGGCTTGACAGTTATTATCATTGTTGGCAGCATTATCAACCTATTACTTATCCTCTACCTGCAGTATGTTAGTTATGTCTAATTAATATACTAGTTGATGTAAAATAACTCATTTCACTAGTGTCTAGAAACAGCTTTCATCCAGCTGATTACCAACCAAATGAATACCGATACCTGGTAACAAGTATCATCCACGTAACTAATAACCAGCTGTAGACCTGAACTTGTCAAGAGGTATTATCAAGGTGACTAGTAACTAGCAGTATACTACCTGTAACTTGCAACAAGTATTATACAGGTGACTAGCAACAAGTATTATACAGGTGACTAGCAAGTGGTGGTACACATGTACGTTAACATTTGCACCTAGACACATGCTACATTTTTTTATTGATTTAACAATATATATATTAAGCGAGCAAGTTGACTAACATCTGATAACACAAGTCAACATAGGTGTGTTTCTAAATAATTCTGGGACGCTGAATTCAAATCTAAACTTAATTGTGCTTTACCGCGTACAGTTTTTGTCAAATATGAATTCACAAAGAAATAGCCATCATGAAGAAGAGATAGGGAAAAATATGGCTATCAGTTTGATGAATAATTCATGCAGGACGATGGTGCAAGAGGACAATATCTTTGTATAAATAACAACAAAGGCACAATACCGTGACTGGTTAATGTTAGTGTGACTTTGTAAATGGTCCAAGTCGGACCGAAACGTTGTCGTAAGCGGGTTGTGTGTGTATCTTTGTATAAATATTGCCAATGAAAAAACATATCTATCAATCTCCATCGCCCACGATGTCAGCAATGTCACAAGATGTGCCGAGTTCCCAGAAATCCCCATGACAGAGCCAACGCAGTGAAATTCGTCCACAAGGTATCTGCCAGGTGTGCCACAGGGAATGTGCACTCAATCCCTCAAATGGCAACATCCGTTTACACAATAGATGTCTAGGCTCCCGGAGAGCTCGAAATTGGAATAATCAACAGCCCCTCCCAGCAGACAGAGCTGACAGCTACTCTGACTTCACCTCTACAATCTATCTGCAATCATATTAACATCCACCAGAACGCTGACACACATCCCCAAAGCAGCTCGCCCTCAAGCTTCCAGCAAATTCGCTGACCTCTTGAAGAAAGTCAACGATGCTCCTGCAAACAACGGATCCTGGCACAACCTACTGTTATTTGGCAATGCCTCTCTGGCTGTCACACCAAGGAGGGACAAGTCACTAGCAACATCTGTTATTAGAGCAATAAATGCATTCACTAGAGCTGATAACCTCGCCGTCTCCCTTCTACGGCGACAAACACCCGCCCAAATATGCAAAAAAATAGAAGAGGGTAATACTATTGGAGCACTGAGGCTTATAATCAGTGAGGATACCATTGCTCCAAAGGACGTCATTACAGCACAAGCCCTAAAGGACAAACATCCACCCAGGGCTCCCAGTACCAACATTGACCTCCCTGACATTGCAGCAGGTGAAGAACATTTAACCCTACAGGACGCTGATGTATATAAAGCTGTTGTCATTTCCACAGGGCTCAGCAGGAGGTTTCACCGGTTTAAGGCCACAACACTTAAAACAAATGCTCAATTCAGCACTTGGTGAGGTTTCAGATAGGTTGCTGTCTGAACCCACCAAATTTTCCAATGCGTGCCTGGTTGGCAGTGTCCACGAGGCCATTAGACCCCTCTTTGGTGCCTCACTATGTGCCCACCGGAAAAAGGATGAAGGAATCAGGCGCATTGCAGTGAGCAACACCCTTCTGCGCCTATTCGCCAAGGCTGCAATAAGAATGGTGAGTCAAGATGCTGCCTCAATGTTGAAACCAACTCAGCTCAGTTTTGGTGTCAACAAGGCTGTGAAGCAGCTGCCCACGCAGCACGAGTATACATCAACAATATGTCAGATGAAAAAGCCTTGATCAAATTGGATTTTGCCAATGCTTTCAAATTAGACAGAAGAGATGCTGCTCTCCAAGCAGTTTCTGGACACTTCCCTTCCCTCTATCCCTTCATACAATTATGTTATAGAGAGACTTCTAAACTATTGTTTGGGGACCATGAAATTGACTCGTGTGAGGGTGTGCAACAGGGCTGCCACTCTCGCCCCCTTTATGTTCTGCATTGTCATCAAGGAAATCACAGAAGCGCTCTCCAGTCAGCTCAATATCTGGTTCTTGGATGATGGCACCCTAGCTGGCACTACAAAATCTCTCCTAGAGGATATGAGGAAAAATAAAGACACGGGAGAGAGCCTGGGTCTATTTTTAAACCCAACCAAATGTGAAATAATTTCTACCAATCGACAGCTGATCCAGAATATAGTGCTGTTTTACCAGGAGCACGAGCCATTGATCCAGCCAACAGCACTCTCCTTGGTGCTCCTCTTGTACCCAGTTCCACTGATCAGATTCTAGAAAAGAAAATCTCAGACCTCAGGACGATGGATGGCAGGATGAAAGACATCGATACACATGATGCCTTCTACCTACTCACCAGGTGCCTGTCCATCCCAACGCTTACCTACTTCCTAAGATGATCCCCAGCCTTCAGCAGTCCGAAACTCAAGGAATATGACTCCCTTCTAATGACCATCCTAGAGTGTGTATTGAATCTTTCCCTTGAAGATGGACAGTGGTTGCAAGCCTCACTTCCAGTCAGGCTTGGGGGCTGGCCTTATTCGGCAAGAAAACGTTGCTATTTAAGTCAAAATCGTAAGATGTATTTATTCGGCACACACACACACACACACCTATATATTGTATATATATAATATATATATATATATATATATATATATATATATATATATATATATATATATATATATATATATATATATAATAATATATATATATATATGGATGAGGCTTAATATATATTGACTAGTATGCATATATATATATATATTGAAGTGGGCTAAAATCATAGCTAGTGCATTAATTACCTGGCCAGCTGACTCAAATAAGATTCATCCAACTAGGTATATACACCATGGCGGCTTTGAAGTTACTTGAGCTAGAGCAATCGCCAGTGAAGCCTGTGCTAACTTCCTAATGGTGTGTAGACATATACCTATTTGGATAAATCTTTTTAGAGCTAGCTGGCCAAGTGTCCTTCGTGTTTTAGTACTCAGCCTACAATGTTGTGTAGGCCGAACTTCCTTTAAAATCGGACGTTATTAGAATAGTTATTCAGATTGATAGGTATATTTGTTATTGTTGGAAAAAAAATTCTTTTGATTGACCCTAACTTGGAAACCTCACCTAACTTACCTAGCACGACGTAACTTTTTTTTACCAAAGTTCTATTAAATATACCATTGATCAATATAATTTTGTTTATATTATTAAAATCAATGAGATATATATGTTTCCGTTGTGTTAAAATTAATTTTTCGCATATTAATTTTGGTCATTGAATGCACAATATATATGCACAATATCATAGGTAAGATTAGTGATTTTTCTTTTTGTTTCTTTAAATGCCCAGAATAATGATCATAAGATTAATAAAAATCCTTACGAAACTGAGATTAAACAAGTTCAGTTTCGTAATCAGCGTATCAAAGTTATACTAAAACAAACACATTAGTTTTTGGACATTTTCCACATACCTTAACATCATTTTTTATGTACAAATATTTTTGTATATGTTTCTCAAGTTTTCCTTCAGTTACATTGACAATATGTGTATGTTTCTGTATGTCTATATAATGTTCTTGTTCAACTCTGATTAAGAATGTTCCATAATGTTTGAATCTTTCTGATGTGTTCGTGATTGTTTTTCATTTGATGTTAATTACTTTCTCTCACTAGTATTGGTCCGTGAAAAAAAATGAGGTAATTTTAAGTTCAATTTCGCTTTAATGTTTATCAATTAATTTCCCAACATTTTCTATACATTAGGACACTTTTATTCTCCTCTTGTTAGACTCGTTAATATTATATTTGCAGCATTCCTTTGTTGTAAGTTCATTTCTATTTTCTCAGTTCATTTTCCAGCTTAATATTACTGATAGTAATTTGAAATGTTCTTATTTTCTCTGTGTATTCACTTCCTTATAGTACGCAATCTTTGCCTGATGTGTTTTTAAATGTGTTTTTAATAATGACTTTCCTGAAGCTGGTAAATGAAACTTTTCCACTTATAGTAATGTAATGGAAATTCTTTTAAAATCCAAATGTGTTGCTTTATATTTTTTTCAGAAAATAATTTATTGAGTGTCTATTTTCAATTTTTTTATTAAATTTTAATTATATCATAAACAACGCCATTCTTAATAAAAAATATTCACTTAAATTCCATTAAACAATTGATTTCAATGAAAGAACTCTCTATAAGGTACGTCTCTTGTTGACACTGTGAATGATAATTTATCGAACCCTAAGAGAGACTTCACGAAAATAATAATAATAATAACAATAATAATAATAACAATAATAATAAAATAATAATAATAATAATAATAAAATAATAATAATAATAATAACAATAATAATAATAATAATAATAACAATAATAATAACAATAATAATAATAATAATAATAGTAATAATAAAATAATAATAATAATAATAATAATAATAATAATCTAATACTACTACTACTAATAATAATAAAAATAATAATAATAATAATAATAATAACACTAATAATAATAATAAAATAATAATAATAATAAAATCATAATAATAATAAAATAATAATAATAATAAAATAATAATAATAATTATTATTATTATTATTATCACGTCATCAAAATGTGTAAAAATAGATTTACTCAAATAAAGGGAGTTTCCTAAATCTTAAATTTGTAAACACAATTATGAATATAATTATATCCTGATCTATAATTATTCCATATTTCTAATATATTTCATAATTTTTTTTACCATATTGTTTTAATAAAACATTTTACTTGATGAGTCTTTTAGTATGTACATCAAAAATATTTCTTGATTTTTGTTATAAAGTTATGCAGTTCTAACATTGTTTTATTCCTATACATTTTCTTATTTAAAACAAAAATTACAATTATAATTAGTAACTTTTACGAAACTCTTTTTGAAATGCACAGCACAAAATTAAGGTTATTTCAGCTTTTCATGACTTTATTCTAACCATTGTCTAAGGAAAAGGAACAGGTAATTTTTTTGATATTAAATGTCACTGAAATTGGAACATTTATGATATTTAAGGAGATGAGTGACACCAATAATAAAACAACTGAACCATCGTGAGTTTTACAATATTGTCGTTGTTGTGACTCATGACTTCTGCAAATAGTTTAGGGCAATATTCTCACACATCATTGTGGAAATTCATTGAAAGTTCTAAAACATTTAAGGTAAGACATGAAGAAAATAAATAAATAGGGCAAATTATGATGAAGCAACAGACTAAAGTGGACACTCGTCGATTAAATGAAGCAATTTTCTTGGAGACAGAAAGACAGTGTTTAAGGAGATCTTCCTCAGCAGAAGATAAAATAGAAAGTTTGGGTTTACAAAACAGCAATTATAATGGGTCGCATATATTTTGAGGGGGGGCGGAGCAACAAAACGTTTTATGACTATTACCAATATTTCACAGTTCCCTCTAAAATCCAACCCAATCAATCACATATTTTTTTTAACCTATCCTTAACGGAAGCCAAGAAATAAGACTCAGTGAACTTAATTATACACACTAGGCAGATCCTGTTGCAATCCAACCTGAAAAACATTGTTTCTTTGTCATGATGGACACCCGTGTGTGATCACGTATTGAAATATTTAATGAATTTTGCGATTATGTCAAGAATCCATTTCCTTTTTCATGTGTTTCCCTGGAATTTACCTGGAGAGAATTCCGGGGCTTAACGCCCCCACGACTCGGTCTGAGATCAGGCCTCGTGGTGGATCAGGGTCTGATCAACCAGGCTGTTACTGCTGGCCGCACGCAAATTGGCGTATGAACCACAGCCCGGTTGGTCAGGTACTGACTTTAGATGTCTGTTCAGTGCCTTCTTGAAGACAGCAGGGGTCTATTGGTAATCCCTCTTATGTATGCTAAGAAGCAGTTGAACAGTCTTGGGCCCCTGACACTTATTGTGTTGTCTCTCAGTGTACTCGTGGCGCCCCTGCTTTTCATCGGGGGAATGTTGCATCTCCTGCCGAGTCTTTTGCTTTCATAAGGAGTGTTGACATTGGTTTTGTCTCAATTAGTTTTCCTTTTGTGCGATTCATCTATTGTGTAAAATTTCAGCACTGTCCAAATTTATTCTATGTTTGTGTTCCACAATTCAAGTCGAAAGTTGTCACTCTGTTTCCCCTATGTACACAAGGCTAGAGTCTTTGTAAGGAATTTGATATACTTCAGACCTCTCATCATTTATTAACTTTTTTGTTTATAAAAAAAAATACTTATTTTGAGATGAAAAAATATATGGGTGAAACTGTTATCTCCTTTATACCATTGTAGAAGAGGATGACCAATTTCTGTTCTGAGTTCAGTGGCCCACTTCCCCTCACCCCCATCAACGCACAAGTGACCCATAAATTTCCTCCAATAAAAATCCAGACTCCATTGTGTGCCTGATGAAGATCTCAGAAGGAAGTCGAAATATTCAGTTTCTTTCCCTCATTTCATGTCAAATTTAATTTAACGTGTAGTGTTATTAAGTAATATTTTTATTCTCAAATCGCCCAATAAATGTTGATCTTGTCTTCTAGCGGTGAATGTCCCACATTCAGGAAATTTAGTTTTGGACATCCCTAATTCCACCTTAGGCACTTGCCTGGACCCTCACGCTATTCGCATTGGTGAAGCTCTTGTCCTAGGCTCCCCCATGCTCACCTAATATAGGTGTGTTTGCTGTAGAGCCTTAGCTGATGAATTCGGGATCCATGGTTTCGTCAGTCATGACAGAAGGGAAATATACCAAACATAAGAGGTCAAGGTACTGATGCCTTATGGAAGTCACAAGCGTCCAGGTGGAGGATAGTAAGCAATTTTTTTATTTTTTTTTATTTTATTTAAAACCAAGGTACATTACACATAAACAAAACAGCATTGATCATAGGTTTGCAAACTGCAAAATCAAAACAACGTACAGTAGTACAAAAACTATATAATCTATACATATGATAAGGACAACTTTAAGTGCAAAACACCCTACCCTAAAACCTACGCACATTCAGTACATGCTAATAACTTTTCTACTCAAAAAATATTTCCCTAGTGTTCACATATGTTAAGTTTGAAACCATATAAAACAAAAGATAACTATCCTTACATATGCATAAGTGGACAAAATCTAAATCACCAAATGTGACACATGATGACAATGGCCCAAAACCAGGCCGCTACATCTACATTGCTTAACAACAGTGATAACA
>WNWK01026303.1:0-12500 GCA_009830355.1 Cherax destructor
AGACATTACAGGCATCACAGACATCACATACATCACAGACATCACAGACATCACAGACATCACAGACATCACAGGCATCACAGACATCACAGACATCACAGCATCACAGACATCACAGACATCACAGACAAACATCACATACATACGGCATCAAGGCATCACAGGCATCACAAACATCACAGACATCACAGGCATCACAGACATCACAGACATCACATACATCACACTCATCACACACATCATAGACATCACAGACAAACATCACAGACAAACATCTGAGATATCACAGACATAACAGATAAACATGACAAACATCACAGACATCATAGAATCACAGACATCACAGGCATCACAGACATCACAGACATCACAGGCATCACTGACAAATATCATAGACATCACAGACAAACATCACAGACAAACATCACAGACATCACAGACATAACAGATGAACATGAATAGCATCACAGACAAGCATCACAGACAAGCATCACAGACACCAGTCTTGCTAGAAATCTGTTTAGGAAGATCCCGTCTAGCACACCATACTGTCCGCTCATAGGTGGGTTCCAACACCTTATAAGACACAAGTTGTACCAAACATCACCAGATCTGATCCCCTATCAAGTGAATCGAATACAAAACTCAGGGATTTGGAACAATCTCTTCTGGAATTCATTTGTATATCAAAAAACTGATTTACATTGGGGAATTTTTTTTATTGTATCGTTTATCTTTCAAAAATCTTCACGCAGGATAATGTTTACGATTGAAAATTATAGATGTGTGTATCTGTAGAGTTAAATAGCATGTGGAAGAGGATCTGATCGCATATACGAGTGGGGAAAGTATAGATGTGTGTATCTTTAGAATTAAATGGCATGTGGAAGAGGATCTGATCGCATTTATACATGGGGAAAGTATAGATGTGTGTATCTGTAGAGTTAACATATGGAGGTCATGGAAGAGGATCTGATCGCATATATCAAATGAGAAAGGATGGACGTGTGTATCTTTAGTTAACATATGGAGGGCGTGGAAGGGGATCTAATCGTGTTTACAAATGGGAAAGTATAGATGTGTGTATCTGTAGAGTTATATAACACATGGAAGAGGATTAGATCGCATATACAAGTGGGGTAAAGTATAGACGGGTGTACCAGCGGAGGTGGATAACATATGCAGCTCGCGGAGGAGGATCTGACGGTATTTATGGTGAGAGGAAAGAGGATCAGACACCACAACGGGGAGTCAAAACACCTTCACTCATGACAACAAATAAATGTTTCTACAGTTTTGTACGAATTTCATTTTTGTCTTCTTATTGTTTATGTTGTTACGAAGTTAAGGTTGTTGTAGTAGTAGTAGTAGTAGTAGTAGTAGTAGTAGTAGTAGTAGTAGAGTAGTAGTAGTAGTAGTAGCAGCAGCAGCAGGCAGAGCAGCAGCAGCAGCAGCAGCAGCAGCAGCAGCAGCAGCAGAGCAGCAGCAGCAGGCAGCAGCAGCAGCAGCAGCAGTGCTACTAGCAGCAGCAGCAGTAGCAGAGCAGCAGCAGCAGCAGCAAGCAGCAGCAGCACAGCAGCAGCAGCAGTAGCAGTACCAGAAACAGTAGCACAGTAGCAGTAGCAGCAGCTAGCAGTAGTAGCAGCAGAGAGGAGCAGAGTCAGCAGCAGGCAGCAGTAGCAGCAGCAAGCAGAGCAGCAGCAGCAGAGCAGCAGCAGCAGCAAGCAGCAGCAGCAGCAGCAGCAGTAGCAGCAGCAGCAGCAGCAGCAGAGCAGCAGCAGCAGCAGTAGCAGCACAGCAGTAGGCAGCAGCAGCAGCAGCAGAGCAGCAGCAGCAGAAGAGAGCAGCAGCAGTAGCATAGACAGAGCAGCAGCAGCAGCAGCAGCAGTCAGCAGCAGACTAGCAGCAGCAGCAGCAGCAGCAGCAGTAGCAAGCAGCAGCAGCAGCAGTAGCAGCAGGCAGCAGCAGCAGCAGCAGCAGCAGCAGTCAGCAGCAGCAGCAGCAGCAGTAGAGCAGAGCAGCAGTGCAGAGAGCAGCAGCAGAGTCAGGCAGCAGTCAGCAGCAGCAGAGCAGCAGTAGCAGCAGCAGCAGCAGCAGCAGCAGCACAGTCAGAGCAGCAGCAGCAGTGCAGAGCAGCAGCTAGCAGCAGCAAGCAGTCAGCAGAGTAGCAGCAGCAGTCAGCAGCAGCAGCAGTAGCAGTAGCAGCAGAGCAGTAGCAGCAGTCAGCAGAGCAGCAGCACAGCAGATGCAGCAGTAGCAGAGACAGAGCAGTAGCAGCAGGCAGCAGCAGAGTAGTAGCTAGCAGCTAGCAGCAGCAGCAGCAGAGTAGCAGTAGCAGCAGCAGCAGCACAGCAGAGCAGCAGCAGCAGCAGCAGCAGTAGCACAGAGGAGCAGCAGTAGCAGCTAGTAGAGCAGCACAGCAGCAGCAGAGTACTAGAGCACAGCAGCAGCTAGTAGTAGCAGAGTAGTAGCAGTAGCAGTAGAAGACTATGAATCAGCTATAACAAGATGCACTCCATAGCACCAGCATCATCCACTAACACTAAATCAGCTCCATACACCAGCAATCAGCTCCACTAGCACTACAATCACTCATAACACCACAGATCACTCCACTAAACCTACAATCACTCTATAGCACCACAATCACTCCATTAACACCACAATCACTCCACTAACACCACAATCACTCCACTAACACCACAATCACTCCACTAACACCACAATCACTCCACTAGCACCACAATCACTCCATTAAACCCACAATCCCTCCACTAACACCACACTCACTCCACTAACACCAAAATCACTCCACTAGCACCACAATCACTCCACTAGCACCACAATCACTCCATTAACACCACAGTCACTCCACTAACACCTCAATCACCTCACTAACACCACAATCACTCACTAGCAACACAATCACTGAATAAGCACCACAATCACTCACACCATAATCATTCCACTAACACCACAATCACTCCACTAACACCACAATCACTCCACTAGCACCACAATCACTCCACTAGCACAACAATCACTCCACTAGCACCACAATCACTCCATTACCACCACAATCACTCCACTAGCACCACAATCACTCCACTAACACCACAATCACTCACTAGCAACACAATCACTGAATAAGCACCACAATCACTCACCCCATAATCATTCCACTAACACCACAATCACTCCACTAGCACCACAATCACTCCACTAACACCACAATCATTCCATTAACACCACAATCACTCCACTAACACTACAATCACTCCACTAACACCACAATCATTCCACTAACACCACAATCACTCCATTAACACCACAATCACTCCACTAACACTACAATCACTCCACTAACACCACAATCATTCCACTAACACCACAATCACTCTACTAACACCACAATCACTCCACTAGCACCACAATCACTCCATTACCACCACAGTCACTCCACTAAAACCACAATCACCCCACTAACACCACAATCACTCACTAGCAACACAATCACTGAATAAGCCTCAATCACTCACACCATAATCATTCCACTAACACAACAATCACTCCACTAACACCACAATCACTCCACTAGCACCACAATCACTCCACTAACACCACAATCACTCCACTAGCACCACAATCACTCCACTAACACCAAAATCACTCCACTAACACCACACTCACTCCACTAACACCAAAATCACTCAACTAGCACCACAATCACTCCACTAGCACCACAATCACTCCATTAACACCACAGTCACTCCACTAGCACCACAATCACTCCACTAACACCACAATCACTCCACTAACACCACAATCACTCCACTAGCACCACAATCACTCCACTAACACCACACTCACTCCACTAACACTAAAATCACTCCACTAGCACCACAATCACTCCACTAGCACCACAATCACTCCATTAACACCACAATCACTCCACTAACACCACAATCACTCCACTAACACCACAATCATTCCACTAACACCACAATCACTCCACTAACACCACGATCACTCCATTAACACCACAATCGCTCCACTAACACCACAATCACTCCTATAACACTACAATCACTCCACTAGCACCACAATCACTCACTAGCAACACAATCACTGAATAAGCACCACAATCACTCACACCATAATCATTCCACTAACACCACAATCACTCCACTAGCACCACAATCACTCCACTAACACCAAATCACTCCACTAGCACCACAATCACTCCACTAACACAACAATCACTCCACTAACACCACAATCACTCCACTAACACCACAATCATTCCACTAACACCACAATCACTCCACTAGCACCACAATCACTCCACTAACACTACAATCACTCCACTAGCACCACAATCACTACATTAACACCACAATCACTCCACTAACACCAGAATAGCATACACTCCACTACACAGTAAGTCATCTTCATCATCCTGGGAAATATAATGTGTTGTTGTGGTTGGCTAGTGATGTATAGATTCCTGAAGAAGTATAGACTCTTAAACCACAACACCCATACATAAACAAGGATCAGGGGGTCCAGCAATGCATTCCAACCTCACTAGAGCCTGCTTATAAGGGGGTTAGAACCCCTGTCTGACAGGTAGAATTGAATTTTTACAACTAATAGCTGGTATTTTGTCTCAGAATGCTACCCACCAATCAACTAACACCCAGGTACCTACTTGCTGCTAGGTGAACAGTGACAGCAGGTGTAAGGTGACTAACACCCAGGTACCTACTTACTGCTAGATGAAGTGACAGCAGGTGTAAGAAGACTTCAAAATAAGTCTCCACATACCCGGGATTGTACCCGGGAGCATCGCTTGTGAGCAAATGGAGCTACCAGTGATGTGGGGAGTAAAACCCCCTCCCTACCCCCCTCCATTAAAGAACCTCCCCTCTTCCCTTTCCCCTTTTAAGGGGAGGTCAAATTAAGCAGTCAGAGAGAAGCATAACTCAGCTTAACGGGACAGCTAAGAGGATGGACTGGCGCTCGAGTGTCCGCCGCCTCGACACTCTGCCAAAACTTTAGGTCAATACAACAGTGTTGCCAGAATTGCCAAGAAACGCATTGCCAGTTGCACACAACACCTCGTATGACGTGGTAACACTACCTGGGTGACTCTGTGAGTCTTAGTGAGTGAGTGAGTCAGGAGAGGAGGGAAGGAGGGGAGGGAGGGAGGGAGGGAGGGAGCTGAGGGAGGGAAAGGGAGGGAGAGAATCAGTGATATTCAACACTTCAATCACTTAGATATTTTGAGGAAATAGGAGAGGGAGAAATAAGGGAGGGGAGAAAGGGAAGGGGAGTGGTAAGGGGAGACAAGAAGAGAGGGGTTAGAGAGAGAGAGAGAGAGAGAGAGAGAGAGAGAGAGAGAGAGAGAGAGAGAGAGAGAGAGAGAGAGAGAGAGAGAGAAGAGAGAAGAGAGACAGAAGACAGAGAGAGAGAGAGACAGACAGAAGAAGAGAGAGAGACAGAGAGAGAGAGAAGAGAGAGACAGACAGCACAGAGAGAGAGAGAAGAGAGAGGACAGAGAGAGAGAGAGCAGAGAGAGAGAGAGAGAGAGAGATAGAGAGGAGAAGAGACAGAGAAGGGGGGAAGGGTGAGTACACAAGCCTCCCCTTATTGATATATATATTTTTTAATATCACCCCGGCTATAATATTCCCCTGGGTAATATTATAGCTGATAGGATTAATATTTGTACTGGCCTAATTGTGGGGGCGGGGGTCGAGGCGCCGCCCCTGGCCCGCCAGTGAAGCTTTATTTCCCCCTCTGTGCGGCATTATCTCCCCTCTGTGCGGCTTTATCTCCCCTCTGGGAGGTTTTGTCTACTCACTGTGAGGCTTTATCACCCCACAGCGAGGCTTTGTCACCCCACAGTGAGATTTTATCACCCACAGTGAGATTTAATCACCACACAGTGAAATTTTTATCTCCCCACAGTGAGATTATGTCGCCCCACAGTGAAATTTTATCACCCCACAGTGATATTCTATCACCCCAGAGTGAGATTTTATCACCCCACAATGAAGATTTATCTTCCTACAGTGAAACTCCACAACTGTCCCCACCAACACCAAGTCTCCCCACCATCCCCTCCACCTTCCCCCCACCATGCAGCTGTGGAAGGAGGGGAGAAAGGAGAGAATTGGAGGTGTCAGCTTGACGGGGAAGACCTTGTCCGTTGCAGCATTGATGGGGAGGAGTTGAAGGGGAGGGGAGAGGAAGGGAGCGGACGGAAGGGAGAGGAGGTGAGAGGGAGGAAAGGTGAGAGGGAGGTGAAGTCTGAGGAGGGGAGGGTAAAGGGGAGGGGAAGGGGAGGGGAAGGGGAGGGGAAGGGGAGGGGAGAATAGAGTCTTCACCCCACTTCCATTATTCACACACCTTGACCACATCTAAGATGTCTGGTATACTTTGAGTCATACACCCAGTGTATAGTTATACACACCATGTATTGTTATACACACCATGTATTTTGTTATACACACCTTGTATTGTGTTATACATACCATGTATTGTGTTATACACACCTTGTATTGTGTTATACACACAATGTATTGTGTTATACACTTGTATTGTTATTCACACAATGTATTGTGTTATACAACCTTGTATTGTTATACACACTGTTTGTTATACACTTGTATTTGTTATACACATGTATTGTATATACACTGTATTTGTTATACACACCTGTATTGTGTTATACACCATATTGTGTTATACACCTGTTTGTTATCACACTGTATTGTGTTATACACACTTGTATTGTTACACCTTTTATAATTTTGTTATACACCCATGATTGTGTTATACACCTTGTATTGTTATACACCATGTATGTGTTATACACACTGTATTGTTTAACACACTATGTTTGTGTTATCAACCTGTATTGTGTTATACACACTGTATTGTTATACACACATTATTTGTTATACACACCTGTTTGTTATACACCCTTGTATTGTGTTATACACACTTGTATTGTGTTAAACACATGTATTGTGTTATACACACCATGTATTTTTATACACACCATGTATTTGTATACACACTTGTATTGTGTTATACACACCTGTATTGTTATACACATATGTATTTAATACACATGTATTGTGTTATCACACTTTATGTGTTATACACACTGTATTGTTTATACACCTTATTGTGTTATACACACATTTTGTGTTATACACTGTATTTATACACACAGTATGTGTTATACAACATGTATTGTGTTATACACCTTTTTTATAACACTTGTTTGTTATAACACATTATTGTTTATTACACTATTGTGTTTAACTTTATTGTGTTATACAACTTGTTTTGTTATAACACTGTTTTTATACATAGTATTGTTATCACACATATTGTTTATAACATTGTTATTATACACACCTTGTATTGTTATATACATTGTTTGTTATACACCTGTTTGGTTATACACATTGTATTGTATACATTGTATTGTGTTAACACACTGTATGTGTTATCAAATGTTTTTACCATCATTGTTGTATTAACAACGTAGTGTATAACCATGTTTAACAATTATTGTTTTCACATGTATGTGTATACACACCATTGTGTATAAATTGTATGTTCACATGTTTTATACTGTTTGTGTTATACACACCTGTATTGGTTATCACACATTTGTGTTATACACACTTGTTTATACATTATTGTGTTATACACACTTGTATTGTTATACACACTGTTTGTGTTATACACCTTTTTGTGTATACACATGTTTGTAAACTGTGTTATCACCTTTATGTGTTATACACTGTATGTGTTATACACACCTTGTATTGTTATCACACCTGTATTTGTATACACACCATGTATTGTGTTATACACACCTTGTATTGTGTTATACACAATATGTGTTGTGTTATACACACTATGTATTGTGTTATACACAACATGTATTGTGTCATACACACCATGTATTGTGTTATACACACCAGGTCTTGTGTTATACACATCATGTATTGTTATACATACCTTGTTTTGTTATACACACCTTGTATTGCGGGATACAAACGATGTACTGCAATATACACATCATGTATTGTTATATACACCTTGTATTTGTTATACACACCTTGTATTGTGTTATACACACCATGTATTGTGTTATACACACCATGTATTGTGTTATACACACTCATGTATTGTTATACACACAATGTATTGTGTTATACACACCATGTATTGTTATGCACACCTTGTATTGTGTTATACACACCATGTATTGTGTTATACACACCATGTATTGTGTTATACACATCATGTATTGTGTTATACACACCATGTATTGTGTAATAAACACCTTGCATTGTGTTATACACACCATGTATTGTTATACACACCATGTATCTCAGTTATTTTTAAATCACCTGTATTGTTATACACACCATGTATTGTGTTATACACACTCATGTATTGTGTTATACACACCATGTATTGTGTTATACACACTATGTATTGTGTTATACACACACATGTATTGTGTTATACACACCTTGTATTGTTATACACACCTTGTATTGTGTTATACACACCATATAATGTGTTACACACCTATGTATTGTGTTATACACACCTATGTATTGTTATACACACCTTGTATTGTGTTATACACACATTGTATTGTGTTATACACACCATATATTGTGTTATACACCCTGTATTGTTATACTCACTATGTATTGTGTTATGCACACCTTGTATTGTGTTATACACACCTTGTATTGTGTTATACATTCCTTGTATTGTTATACACACCATGTATTGTGTTATAGACACCTTGTGTTGTTATACACACCATGTATTGTGTTATAGACACCTTGTGTTGTTATACACACCTTGTATTGTGTTATACAATCCTTGTATTGTTATACTCACCATGTATTGTGTTAAACACACCATGTATCTGAAGATTAGAATTTGCCACCGAAGTGGCTAGTATATTGTGCACCCCATATCCATCCTGTGGACGGTCGCGCAAGAGCATATGGATACACAAAAGACCTAGGCACTAGGACCCAAAAGGGTTAACAATTGTACATTTGGATTTATATCTACAGTTCACTTATCTGTTACAAGCAAATTTAGAAAATTTGCTTAGTGTCACATAGGTTATTATACTGTCTTGTGTTATACACTACTTGTATTGGTTAATACACAGCATTTATTGTGTTATACACACCTTGTATTATGTTATACACACCTTGTATTGTGTTATACACACCTTGTATTGTTATACACACCTTGTATTGTGTTATACACACCTTGTGTTGTGTTATACACACCATGTATTGTGTAATACACACCTTGTATTGTTATACACACTATGTATTGTGTTATGCACACCTTGTATTGTTATACACACCATCTATTGTTATACACACTTTGTATTGTTTTACACACCTTGTATTGTTTTATACACACCTTGTATTGTTAAACACACAATGTACTGTGTTATACACTTTGTATTGTTATACACACCATATATTGTGTTATACATACCTTGAATTGTGTTATACACACTTTGTATTGTTATTCACACAATGTATTGTGTTATACACCTTGTATTGTTATACTCACCATGTATTGTGTTATTCACAATACATGGTGAGTATAACACAATACAATATATTGTATTGTGTTAAACATACCTTGTATTGCTTTATACACATCTTGTGTTATACACGAATGGCACACATCTGTGAACCTTTGCTGAAGACGTTTCGCCCTATAGTGGCTTTATCAATACTAATTCTCAGACTTGAAAGGAAGACAGAAGAATTACATGCAGAAGATGAGGTAATCAGTCCCTGTCTTGGTGTTGGTGTGAAGATGACCGTAGTATGGAAGACTCTGGAGCAGTGGCGAGGAGGCTATCGCTTATGTACTGGCGTCAGGTGGTAAGGGGCGGGTAGCAGACCAGGGCAGAGCCACTCCTCACCCATTTATTACCCATTATTCACCTATTCTTCATCCATTAGTTACCTTTGTTGTGGTATGCTGTCACAACACACACACGAATATATATATATATATATATATATATATATATATATATATATATATATATATATATATATATATATATATATATATATATACATGAAGAAAACAAAGAAGGTAAATAGGAGTTAGTCAGATACATATATCTGGTGGGATGGAGACTGAAATTAGGGATTGAATAAAGACGGAGGATTGTGGAGTGGTAATGGAGGGGTGTGGAGTGATGATGGGGGGGTGGAGTGGTGATGGAGGAGTTTGGAGTGGTGATAGAGGGTGTGGAGTGGTGATGGAGGGTGTGGAGTGATGATGGAATGGTGTGGAGTGGTGATATAGGAGTGTGGAGTGGTGATGGAGGGGTGTGAAGCGGTGATGGAGGGGTGTGGAGTGGTGATGGAGGAGTGTGGAGTGGTGATGGAAGGGTATGGAGTGGTGTTGGAGGGGTGTGGACTAGTAATGGATCAGTGTGCACTAGTAATGGAGGGGTGTGGACTAGTAATGGAGGGGTGTGGACTAGTAATGGAGGGTGTGGACTAGTAATGGAGGGTGTGGACTAGTAATGGAGGGTGTGGACTAGTAATGGAGGGGTGTGGACTAGTAATGAAGGGGTGTGGACTAGTAATGGAGGGGTGTGGACTAGTAATGGAGGGGTGTGGACTAGTAATGGAGGGGTGTGGACTAGTAATGGAGGGGTGTGGACTAGTAATGGAGGGGTGTGGACTAGTAATGGAGGGGTGTGGACTAGTAATGGAGGGGTGTGGACTAGTAATGGAGGGTGTGTGACTGAGTCAATGGAGAGGTGTGGACTAGTAATGGAGGGTGTGGACTAGTAATGGATCAGTGTGGACTAGTAATGGAGGGGTGTGGACTAGTAATGGAGGTGTGGACTAGTAATGGAGGGGGCTGATGGAGTGGAACTAATAGGTGTGACTATAAAGGAGGGTGTGGACTAGTAATGAGAGTGGACTAGTAATGGAGGGTGTGGACTAGTATAGAGGGGACTAGTAATGGAGGGGTGTGGACTAATGGTGGAGGGTGTGGACTAGTAATGGAGGGATGTGGACTGTAATGGAGGGTGTGGACTAGTGATGGATCAGTGTGGACTAGTAATAGAGGGTGTGGACTAGTAATGGAGGGGTGTGGACTAATAAAAGAGAGGTGTGGACTAGTAATGGAGGGTGTGGACTGGTAATGGCAAGTGTGGACTAGTAATGGAGGGTGTGGACTAGTAATGGAGGGTGTGGACTAGTAATGGAGGGGTGTGGACTAGTAATGGAGGGCTGTGGACTAGTAATGGAGGAGTGTGGACTAGTAATGGAGGGGTGTAGACTAGTAATGAGGGGTGTGACTAGTAATGGAGGGTGTGGACTAGTAATGAGGGGTAGGGACTAGTAATGGAGGGTGTGGACTAGTAATGGAGGGTGTGGACTAGTAATGGAAGGGTGTGGACTAGTGATGGAGGAGTGTTCACTAGTAATGGAGGGATGTGGACTAGTAATGGAGGGGTATGGACTAGTAATGGAGGGGTGTCGAATAGTAATGGAGGGGTGTGGACTAGTAATAGAGGGGTGTGGACTAGTGATGGAGGAGTGTGACTAGTAATGGAGGGTGTGGACTAGTGATGGAGGGGTTGGACTAGTAATGGAGGGGTGTGACTAGTATGAAGGAGTGTGGACAGTAATGAAGGGGTGTGGACTAGTAATGGAGGGTGTGGACTAGTGATGGAGGGAATGGACTAGTAATGGAGGGGTGTGGACTAGTGATGGAGGGTGTGGACCAGTAATGGAGGGTGTGGACAGTAATGGAAGGGGTGTGGACTAGTAATGGAGGGTTTGGACTAGTGATGGAGGGTGAATGGACTAGTAATGGAGGGTGTGGACTAGTGATGGAGGAGTGTGGACTAGTAATGGAGGGGTGTGGACTAGTAATGGAGGGGTGTGGACTAGTAATGGAGGGGTGTGGACTAGTAATGGAGGGGTGTGGACTAGTAATGGAGGGGTGTGGACTAGTAATGGAGGAGTGTGGACTAGTAATGGAGGGTGTGGACTAGTAATGGAGGGGTGTGGACTAGTAATGGAGGGGTGTGGACTAGTGATGGGGGAGTGTGGACTAGTAATAGAGGGGTGTGGACTAGTAATGGAGGGGTGTGGACTAGTAATGGAGGGGAGTGGACTAGTAATGGAGGGGTGTGGACTAGTAATGGAGGGGTGTGGTCTAGTGATGGAGGAGTGTGGACTAGTAATGGAGGGGTGTGGACTAGTAATGGAGGAGTGTGGACTAGTGATGGAGGAGTGTGGAGTGGAGTGTAATGGAATGGAGTCTGAAGAAGCTTGATGGAATATAGATGGAGGGTTGGTGGGAGGGACAGCACCAGGGCCATCAAACACTACACAATATTCTACATCAATATTGACACTAATCTCCATTTT
>WNWK01026303.1:17500-27547 GCA_009830355.1 Cherax destructor
TACTAACCTGGTAGAGTCATACTGGGGTACTAGCACACCAGTACTAGCCATGTAGTGTAATACTAGGTTACTAGCACACCAGTACAAACCTGGTAGTGTCATACTTGAGTACTAGCACACCAGTACTAACCTTGTAGGGTCATACTGGGTACTAGCACACCAGTACTAACATGGTAGTGTCATACTGGGGTACAAGCAGACAAGTAATAGCCTGATTGTGTTATACTGGGGCACTAGCACCCCAGTAATAGCCTGATAGTGTCATTCTGGGGTACTAGCACACCAGTACTAACCTGGTAGTGTCATACTGAATTACTAGCAGACCAGTACTAGTCTTGTAGTGTCATACTGGGGTACTAGCAGACCACTACTAGCCTGGTAGTGACATACGGGGATACTAGCACACCAGTACTAGCCTGTTAGTGTCATACTGGGGTACTAGCACATCAGTACTAGCCTGGTAGTATCATACTGGGGTACTAGCCTTGTTGTGTCATACTGAGGTACTAGCACGCCAGTACTAACCTGGTAGAGTCATACTGGGATACTAGCACAACAGTACTAGCCTGGTAGTGTCCTACTGGGGTACTAGCACACCAGTACTAACCTGGAAGTGTCATACTGGGGAACTAGCACACCAGTACTAGCCTGGTAGTGTCATACTGGGGTAATAGCTCACCAGTACTAGCCTGGTTGTGTCATACTGGGGTACTAGCACACCAGTACTAGCCTGGTAGTGTCATACTGTGGTACTAGCACTCCAGTACTAAACTGGTAGTGTCATACTGGGGTACTAGCAGACATGTACTACCCTGGTAGTGTCATACTGGGGTACTAGCAGTCCAGTACTAGCCTGGTCGTGTCATACTGGGGTACTAGCATACCAGTATAGCCTGTTAATGTCATACTGGGGTACTAGCAGACCAGTACTAGCCTGTTAGTGTCATACTGGTGTACTAGAAGACCAGTACTACCCTGATAGTGTCATACTGGGGTACTAGCAGTCAAGTACTAGCCTGGTCGTGTCATACTGGGGTACTAGCACATCAGTACAACCTGTTAGTGTCATACTGGGGAACTAGCACACCAGTACTAGTCTGGTAGTGTCATACTGGAGTACTAGCACATCAGTACTAGCCTGGTAGTGTCATACTGGGGTACTAACACACCAGTACTAGCCTGGTAGTGTCATACTGGGGAACTAGCACAATAGTACTAGCCTTGCTGTGTCATACCGAGGTACTAGCACTCAAGTACTAGCCTGGTGGTGTCATACTGGGGTACACGCACACCAGTACTAACCTGGTAGTGTCATACCGGGGTACTAGCACACCAGTAATAACCTGGTTGTGTCATACTGGGGTACTAGCACACCAGTATTAGCATAGGTGTGTCATACTGGGGTACTAGCACACCAGTACTAGCCTGGTAGTGTCATACTGGGGTACTAGCATACCAGTACTTGCTTGGTTGTGTCATACCGGGGTACAAGCACACCAGTACTGGCCTGGTAGTGTCAATATAGGTTACTAGCACACCAATACTAACCTGGTAGAGTCATACTGGGGTTCTAGCACACCAGTACTAGCCATGTAGTGTCATACTAGGTTACTAGCACACCAGTACTAACCTGGTAGTGTCATACTGGAGTACTAGCACACCAGTACTAACCTTGTAGGGTCATACTGGGGTACTAGCACACCAGTACTAACATGGTAGTGTCATACCGGGGTACAAGCAGACCAGTACTAGCCTGTTAGTGTTATACTTTGGCACTAGCACCCCAGTACTAGCCTGATAGTGTCATTCTGGGGTACTAGCACACCAGTACTAACCTGGTAGTGTCATACTGAATTACTAGCAGACCAGTACTAGTCTTGTAGTGTCATACTGGGGTACTAGCAGACCAGTACTAGCCTGGTAGTGTCATACTGGGGTACTAGCACATCAGTACTAGCCTGGTAGTATCATACTGGGGTACTAGCCTTGTTGTGTCATACTGAGGTACTAGCACGCCAGTACTAACCTGGTAGAGTCATACTGGGATACTAGCACAACAGTACTAGCCTGGTAGTGTCCTACTGGGGTACTAGCACACCAGTACTAGCCTGGTAGTGTCATACTGGGGTACTAGCACTCCAGTACAAACCTGGTAGTGTCATACTGGGGTACTAGCAGACCTGTACTACCCTGGTAGTGTCATACTGGGGTACTAGCAGTCCAGTACTAGCCTGGTAGTGTCATACTGTGGTACTAGCACACCAGTATAGCCTGTTAATGTCATACTGGGGTAGTAGAAGACCAGTACTACCCTGATAGTGTCATACTGGGGTACTAGCAGTCAAGTACTAGCCTGGTCGTGTCATACTGGGGTACTAGCACACCAGTACAACCTGTTAGTGTCATACTGGGGAACTAGCACACCAGTACTAGTCTGATAGTGTCATACTGGAGTACTAGCACATCAGCACTAGCCTGGTAGTGTCATACTAGGGTACTAACACACCAGTACTAGCCTGGTAGTGTCATACTGGGGAACTAGCACAATAGTACTAGCCTGGTTGTGTCATACCGAGGTACTAGCACTCAAGTACTAGCCTGGTGGTGTCGTACTGGGGTACACGCACACCAGTACTAACCTGGTAGTGTCATACCAGGGTACTAGAACACCAGTACTAGCCTGGTTGTGTCATACTGGGGTACTAGCACACCAGTATTAGCCTGGGTGTGTCATACTGGGGTACTAGCACACCAGTACTAACCTGGTAGTGTCATACTGGGGTACTAGCATACCAGTACTTGCCTGGTTGTGTCATACCGGGTTACTAGCACACCAGTACTGGCCTGGTAGTGTCATTATGGGGTACTAGCACACCAGTACTAACCTGGTAGTGTCATACCGGGGTGCTAGCACACCAGTACTAGTCTGGTTGTCATACTGGGGTACTATAACACCAGTACTATACTGGTAGTGTCATTCTGGGTACTAGCACACCAATACTAGCCTGGTCGTGTCATACTGGGGTACTAGCAATCATGTACTAGCCTGGTCGTGTCATACTGGTATACTAGCACACCAGTATAACCTGTTAGTGTCATACTGTGGAACTAGCACACCAGTATACTAGCCTGGTAGTGTCGTACTGAATTACTAGCTCACCAGTACTAGCCTTGTTGTGTCATACTGTGGTACTAGCACACCAGTAATAGTCTGGTAGTGTCATACAGGAGTACTAGCACATCAGTACTAGCCTCGTAGTGTCATACTGGGGTACTAACACACCAGTACTAGCCTGTTAGTGTCATACTGGGTCTAGACACCATTACTAGCCTGTTGTCATTCCGAAGGTTACCATTCAGTACTTACCTGAAGGTGTACATATGGTATTCAGCTACCATTGACCAGGTTAACCTGGTAGTGTCATACGGGTCTACCAGTATTCTGCGGTTAGCCATACTGGTACTTCGAAGTTCGCATTGTATTCCGAGGTTCACCATGGGGTAGTACCAGTATAGCCTGGTTCATTGTATTTCTGGGTTTCTCATGTACCGAGGTACTACCATTGATTCCGAAGGTTACCATTGTTGTCGGTCTACCTGTTATTCGAAGGTTAGCCTTTGTATTCAATTACCATTGTATTCGAGGTCTACCATGGTTGTGCCAGGTTACCATTGTATTCCGAAGTCTACCATTGTATTCATACGAAGGTTAGCATTGTATTCCAGTTACCATTGTATTCCGAAGTTACATTGTATTCCGAGGTTACCATTGTATTCGAAGCTAGTCATTGTATTCGAAGTACCATGTATTCGAGGTTACCATTGTATTCCGAGGGTTACCTTGATTCGAAGGTTACCCTTGTATTCGGGTACATTGTATTCGAGGTACCATTGTATTCCGAAGGTTACCTTGTATTCGAAGGTTACCAGTATTCGAAGTACCATTGTATTCCGAAGGTTAATGTGTATTCGAAGGTTACCATTGTATTCAGTACCATGTATTCGAAGGTTCCATTGTATTCGAGGTTACATTGTATTCTGAAGTTACCATTGTATTCCGAGGTTCCATTGTATTCGAGGTTACATTGTATTCGAGTTACCATGATTCGAGGTTACCATATTGGGTACTAGTTCGAAGGTTACCATTGTATTCTGAACCTGGTTCCATTGTATTCTGAGGTACCTGTATTCGAAGTACCATTGTATTCCGAGTTACCATTGATATTGAAGGTTACCATTGTATTCCGAGTTACCTTTGTATTCACGAAGGTACCATTGATTCCGAAGTACTAGCCATGTTTGTGTCATTACGAAGGTTACCATTGTATTCGAAGTTACCATGTACTTCCGAAGGTTACCATTGTATTCGAAGGTTACCATTGTATTCCGAAGGTTACTCATTGTATTCGAAGGAATGTATTCGTCAATTGAATACATATTCCGATAGTACCATTGTATTCGAAGGTTACCATTGTATTTCGAAGTTACCATTGTATTCGAAGGTTACCATTTTCGAAGTTACCATTGTATTCCGAAGGTTACCATTGTATTCCGAAGGTTACCATTGTATTCCGAAGGTTACCATTGTATTCCGAAGGTTACCATTGTATTCCGAAGGTTACCATTGTATTCCGAAGGTTACCATTGTATTCCGAAGGTTACCATTGTATTCCGAAGGTTACCATTGTATTCCGAAGTCACCATTGTATTCCGAAGGTTACCATTGTATTCCAAGGTTACCATTGTATTCGAAGGTTACCATTGTATTCCGAAGGTTACCATTGTATTCCGAAGGTTACCATTGTATTCCGAAGGTTACCATTGTATTCCGAAGGTTACCATTGTATTCCGAAGGTCACCATTGTATTCCGAAGGTTACCATTGTATTCCGAAGGTTACCATTGTATTCCGAAGGTCACCATTGTATTCCGAAGGTTACCATTGTATTCCGAAGGTTACCATTGTATTCCGAAAGTTACCATTGTATTCCGAAGGTTACCATTGTATTCCGAAGGCTACCATTGTATTCCGAAGGTTACCATTGTATTCCAAAGGTTACCATTGTATTCCGAAGGTTACCATTGTATTCCGAAGGTTACCATTGTATTCCGAAGGTTACCATTGTATTCCGAAGGTCACCATTGTATTCCGAAAGTTACCATTGTATTCCGAAGGTTACCATTGTATTCCGAAGGTTACCATTGTATTCCGAAGGTTACCATTGTATTTCGAAAGTTACCATTGTATTCCGAAGGTTACCATTGTATTCCGACGGTTACCATTGTATTCCGATAGTCACCATTGTATTCCGAAGGTTACCATTGTATTCCGAAGGTTACCATTGTATTCCGACGTTTACCATTGTATTCCGAAGGTTACCATTGTATTCCGAAGGTTACCATTGTATTCCGAAGGTTACCATTGTATTCCGAAGGTTACCAATGTATTCCGAAGGTCACTATTGTATTCCGAAGGTTACCATTGTATTCCGAAGGTTACCATTGTATTCCAAAAGTTACCATTGTATTCCGAAGGTTACCATTGTTTTCCGAAGGTTACCATTGTATTCCGAAGGTTACCATTGTATTCCAAAGGTTACCATTGTATTTCGAAGGTTACCATTGTATTCCGAAGGTTACCATTGTATTCCGAAGGTTACCATTGTATTCCGAAGGTCACCATTGTATTCCGAAAGTTACCATTGTATTCCGAAGGTTACCATTGTATTCCGAAGGTTACCATTGTATTCCGAAGGTTACCATTGTATTCCGAAAGTTACCATTGTATTCCGAAGGTTACCATTGTATTCCGAAGGTTACCATTGTATTCCGAAGGTTACCATGTTATTCCGAAGGTTGCCATTGTATTCCGAAGGTTACCATTGTATTCCGAAGGTTACCATTGTATTCCGAAGGTTACCATTGTATTCCGAAGGTTACCATTGTATTCCGATAGTCACCATTGTATTCCGAAGGTTACCATTGTATTCCGAAGGTTACCATTGTATTCCGAAGGTTACCATTGTATTCCGAAGGTTACCATTGTATTCCGAAGGTTACCTTTGTATTCCGAAGGTTACCATTGTATTCCGAAGGTCACCATTGTATTCCGAAGGTTACCATTGTATTCCGAAGGTTACCATTGTATTCCGAAGGTTACTATTGTATTCCGAAGGTTACAATTGTATTATGAAGGTTACCATTGTATTCCGAAGGTTACCATTGTATTCCGAAGGTTACATTTACTCCGAAGGTTACCATTGTATTCCGAAGGTTACCATTGTATTCCGAAAGTTACCATTGTATTCCGAAGGTTACCATTGTATTCCGAAGGTCACCATTGTATTCCGAAGGTTACCATTGTATTCCGAAGGTTACCATTGTATTCCGATAGTCACCATTGTATTCCGAAGGTTACCATTGTATTCCGAAGGTTACCATTGTATTCCGAAGGTTACCATTGTATTCCGAAGATTACCATTGTATTCCGAAGGTCACCATTGTATTCCGAAGGTTACCATTGTATTCCGAAGGTTACCATTGTATTCCGAAGGTTACCATTGTATTCCGAAGGTTACCATTGTATTCCGAAGGTCACCATTGTATTCCGAAGGTTACCGTTGTATTCCGAAGGTTACCATTGTATTCCGAAGGTTACCATTGTATTCCGAAGGTTACCATTGTATTCCGTAGGTTACCATTGTATTCCGAAGGTTACCACTGTATTCCGAAGGTTACCATTGTATTCTGAAGGTTACCATTGTATTCCGATACTACCATTGTATTCTGAAGGTTACCATTGTATTCCGAAGGTTACCATTGTATTCCAAAGGTTACCATTGTATTCGAAGGTTACCATTGTATTCGATTACCATTGTATTCGAAGGTTACCATTGTATTCCGAAGGTTACCATTGTATTCCAAAGGTTACCATTGTATTCCGAAGGTTATTATTGTATTCCGAAGGTTACCATTGTATTCCGAAGGTTACCATTGTATTACGAAGTTACATTGTATTCCGAAGGTTACCATTGTATTCGAAGGTTCCATTGTATTCGAGGTTTATTGTATTCGAAGGTTACCATTGTATTCCGAAAGTTACAATTGTATTCCGAAGGTTACCATTGTATTCCGAAAGTTACCATTGTATTCCGAAGGTTACCATTGTATTCCGAAGGTTACCATTGTATTCCGAAGGTTACCGTTGTATTCCGAAAGGTACCATTGTATTCCGAAGGTTACCATTGTATTCCGAATGTTACCATTGTATTCCGAAGGTCACCATTGTATTCTGAAGGTTACCATTGTATTCCGAAGGTTACTATTGTATTCCGAAGGTTACTATTATATTCCGAAGGTTACCATTGTATTCCGAAGGTTACCATTGTATTCCGAAGGTTACCATTGTATTCCGAAGGTTACCATTGTATTCCGAAGGTTACCATTGTATTCCGAAGGTTACCATTGTATTCCGAAGGTTACTATTATATTCCGAAGGTTACCATTGTATTCCGAAGGTTACCATTGTATTCCGAAGGTTACCATTGTATTCCGAAGGTTACCATTGTTTTCCGAAGGTTACCATTGTATTCCGAAGGTTACCATTGTATTCCGAAGGTTACCATTGTATTCCGAAGGTTACCATTGTATTCCGAAGGTTACCATTGTATTCCGAAGGTTACCATTTTATTCCGAAGGTTACCATTGTATTCCGAATGTTACCATTGTATTCCGAAGGTTACCATTGTATTCCGAAGGTTACCATTGTATTCCGAAGGTTACCATTGTATTCCGAAGGTTACCATTGTATTCCGAAGGTTACCATTGTATTCCGAAGGTTACCATTGTATTCCGAAGGTTACCATTGTATTCCGAAGGTTACCATTGTATTCCGAAGGTTACCATTGTATTCCGAAGGTTACCGTGTCAGAAGTGACACTAGTGGATTGAGAGGATTGGTGGTACAAGGTGTACAGTGTTAGCACAAGGTGTACAGTGTGAGTACAAGGTGTACAGGGTGAGTACAAAGTGAACAGTCTGAATAAAAGGTGTACAATATCGGTACAAGGTGTACAGTCTTAGTACAAGGTGTACAGTCTGAGAACAAGGTGTACAGTCTGAGTACAAGGTGTACAGTCTGAGTACAAGGTGTACAGTCTGAGTACAAGGTGTACAGTCTGATTACAAGGTGTACAGTCTGAGTAGATGGGTAGTTGGGTTTGAAGACTATCAGTAGTGGCTTATATATATATATATATATATATATATATTACATTGGAGTATATATATTCAGTGATAGGGAGTATGGAACCTCCCTCTTTCCCCTTCCCCTCCCTTTACCCTCCCCCCTGTAAAATAGAGAGGATGAGGAGGGGGGCGCAGTACCCCCCCGACCCCCTAGGTATGTCTGAGAACCTTCAACATTTGCGTCAAAATCAATGATTCTGCAACAATTTTGAAAACGCAATAGATTTAGAACCTGTCTGGCGATGAGGCTTCTCTCTCCTCCTCTCCCTTTCTCTCTCTCTCTCTCTCTCCTCTCTCCTCTCTCTTTTCCTCTCTCTCTCTCTTCTCTCTCTTTCTCTTCTCTCCTTTCTCCTTCTCTTCTCTCTCTCTCACTCCTCTCTCTCCTCTCTCTCTCTCTTCTCTCTACTCTCTCTCTTCTTCTCTCTCTCTCTCTCTCTCTGTCTGTCTGTCTCTCTCACACACACTTCATTTGGTAATGATTTGAAGTCTATCTACTGCATGATTAACACGCACTTAACATTGAATGGGTGACAAAAATGGGATTAAAACATTGTAGCTAGGAGGAGACTAGAGTAGTGGTACCAAGACTGTTAAATTGTTGTCAATATTATACAGAATATTCAGAGTGGTGCAGTACGGTAGAGTAGTGTTAGTGGAACTGTACAGTAGTATTAGTGGTGCAGTACAGTAAAGTAGTGGTGCAGACAGAACAGTAGTGGTACAATACAGTACTGTAGTGGAACAGTACAGTACAGAAGAGATACAGTACAGTAATGTTACAGAACAGTACAGTAGTGATACAATACAGTACAGTTGTGGTTCAGTACAGTACAGAAGTGTTACACTACAGTAGTGGTACAGCACAGTACAGAAGTATTACAGTACAGAACAGTAGTAGTACAGTGTAGTAGTGGTACAGTACAATAGTGGTTCAATACAGAACGGTAGTGGTAAAGCAGTGATACAGTACAGTATAGTAGTGATACAGTACAGTACAGTAGTGGTACAGTAGAGTAATGGTACAATACAGTACAGTAGTGGTTCAATGCAGTACAGTAGTGGGACAGTACAGTAGTGGTACATTACAGTACAGTAGTCGTGTGCAGTACAGTACAGTATAGAAGTGGTACAGTACAGTACAGTAGTGGTACAGTACAGTACAGTAGTGGTACAGTACAGTACAGTAGTGGAACAGTTCAGTACAGTAGTGATACAGAACAGTACAGAATTGGTACAGTTAAGTACAATAGTGGTACAGTACAATAGAGGTACAGTACAATAGTGATACAGTACAGTACAGTAGTATTTCAGTACAGTAGTGATACAGTACAGTAGTGCTACAGTACAGTACATTAGTGGTACAGTACAGAAATATTACAGTACAGTAGTGGTACAGTACAGTAATGGTACAAAACAGAACAGAAGTGGTACAGTACAGTACAGTAGTGGTAGAGAACAGTACAGTGGTGGTATAGTAGAGTACAGTAGAGTACAGTAGTGGTACAGTAAAGTAGAATAGTGGTACAGTACAGTAGTGGTACAATACAGTACGGTAGTGGTACAGTACAGTAGAGTAGTGGTACAGTAGAATAGTGGTACAGTAGAATAGTGGTACAGTACAGTACACTAGTTGTACAGTAGAATAGTGGTACAGTACAGTGCAGTGCAGTAGAGGTACAGTACAGTGCAGGTCAGTACAGTAGTGGTACAGTACAGTACAGTAGTGATACAGCAAAGTACAGTAGTGGAAACACAGAGTACAGCAGTGGTACAGTACAGTAGAGAAGTGGTACAGTACAAT
>WNWK01026304.1:0-27547 GCA_009830355.1 Cherax destructor
AGCAGATTACAACGGGCTTAGAGAACACCTATCATCTGTGGACTGGGGTAACGAAGAGAGCTATCAATATGACAGCTTTCTAAACACTATACATGCTGCCCCAAAGAACATTTATTTCATATGAAGAAATTAGATCAAATAGAAATGATCCTAAATGGATGAATATTAGGCTCAAACATCTTTTAGGGCAGAAGAAAGGAATTTATAAGCGCATCAAAAGAGGTGAGAGTCATCTTATAAATCAATATACTCACATTAAGACGGAGGTTAAAAAGGGGATAAGAAAAGCTAAACGGGACTATGAAATAAAAGTTGCTGGGGACTCGAAAACTAACCCGAAAATGTGCTTGATTACAAATAATTATTTTCTCAGTTTTCACATAGGAAGACACTAACAATATTCCAGTCATTAATTTTTATAGTGGGCCTGAAGAAGATAAATTATGTAATATCACAGGCAGTAGGGATATGATTATCAAACAGGTAGACCGACTGAACCAAAATAAATCCCCGGGCCCTGATGAACTTTTTTCAAGAGTTCTTAAGGAGTGCAAGATGGAACTTTGTGAACCATACTTAGAGTATACCTGGAGAGGGTTTCGGGGGTCAACGCCCCCGCAGCCCGGTCTGAGACCATTAACTAACATTTTTAATATATCTCTTCAAACAGGTGTAGTGTCTGATATGTGGAAGATGGCCAATGTAATTCCTATTTTTAAAGCAGGGGACAAGTCACTACCGTCAAATTACCTCCCAATAAGTCTGACTTCAATTGTAGGCAAATTGCTAGAGTCAATTATAGTTGATATTATAAGAAGCCATCTTGATAAACATCATTTGATTAATAATACTCAGCATGGATTAACGAGGGCCATTCCTGCCTAGCTAATTTACTAACTTCAGTAAAGCTTTTGAGAACCGTAGTCGTGTAGGTGCTCTTCACACCAACGTCTAGCGTGAGCTGAGCGCCTAGGTATTGGTCCACTGTGGTACGGTCGGTAAACCACTGCGAACCTTGTTGCAAGGTTCGTAGGTTCGAGTCTCCTTCGGCCAGAGATCAGTGTTTGTGAATATTTCGCCTGCTCTTCCGAATTCATAGCATATATATATATATATATATATATATATATATATATATATATATATATATATATATTATATGCTAAACCCGTGTGAGTTAATCAGGGAAATCACTAGTGACGGATCTATTCTGTCTATTAATAGCGAGACAGAAGATATTCTGTGGCAGGCAGGTTTTGGTGTATAAGAGTGACTCCAGAGCAGCATCCCGGTCCCCTGCACTGTACCGTCGCTTGTGGGGACAAATCCATATCAAATGGTGTGATTTTCGAAAGTGTTATGGGCGAGGGTGCGTCTATTAGGGGCTGGGATGGCCCCGCATCACTCACACAGTTTTAAAACTTTTTTGGGCGTTGGAATATATTGTGAAACGAACGATTATATAGAAGAAAATATTGGCACAATGTGTGTGTGTGTGTAAGAGAGAGAGAGAGAGATTTCACAAAGACGTCTCGCCCGTGAAACAAGCTTCTCATTTCAATACACAGGATGGAAAGCAAGCATATTTATGCATGCATAAATGCCCGTGTCAGTGAGGTCACTTTGTGGGAGCTCTGCAGGAGCACTTCCAATCCTATCGATGACCTATTTATGCAGAAGTTGGGCTAAAAGTGTGGATAAACCGAAAGCCCCTTGATTCTGTCGGATTGTATTTTGTGTAGAGATGAGAGCACCTTCCAGAAACCTGCGTCGTATTCTGTCCCTTTCCTTGAAGACCAACCGGTCGTATTTCCAGGACATAAGGCGTGTGTTTATGTCCATATGTGTATAACGGAGGTGCTATTGATGTTGCGAGTTCTACACGCACGTTAGTGTTCTTGCAACCTGATCTGTAGGCTGTAGGAGGAGGTCTCCCCATGTACTAATGGTCACAGCCACCTCATGGGTTGATGTAGATAACTGCTTTGCTGTGATCCAGGCGATTGTCTTTAAGTCTGCTTAAGTTTTGGATGGTGTTGAATGTGATACATAAGACACTTGCATAACACTAGGAATCTTCATTGCACAAGTATCTTATCAGCTATCGGTACTGTGTGACATTTATAATGTGTTGTTTGACACTGCAATATCTCCAAGCTGCTACGTCTCACTTTCATGTCTATGACCAACAGCTTCTAAGAGACTGATCATGTGGCACCTGGGGGGGAGGGTGTGATGAACTGACTACATCAAAGTAACTCTCCACTTCTACTTCGTCTTCCACCAACGATGATGTATCCAGGAGTGGGATTCATCTCTGTATTCGACTGATGAAGTCTGCAGCGCAGGCGAAACGTTTCGCCAATAAAGCTTCGTAGTGTTGCATATGTCTTATGAATTTGTCAGTATTGCATACCATTTGTAATATATTGCTGGACGTGATGGTAGCAACACCTGTGTTCTTCTTGGACAGGGTGAGTGTGACAGTTAAACAGTCTCTTTCCGATATATAGGAATAAGATTAGGGAGAATATAGGCCAACTTAAATGTAACTCAGATAAGCTTAATGTTGCAAATATGCAACATTTGCAACATTTATTCCCTCTCTACTTTCACAAAAGTGGATACAAACAAAATTTCAGAAATCAATAATTATAGTGGCCAAGACGAAAATAAATTATGCAATAAAAAAAAAAAGTCACTAGTGACATAGTCCTCAAATAAGTAGATAGACTGAAGGTAAACAAGTCACTGGGCACTGATGAAACCTGTTTTGAAAGGTTCTAAAGGAATGTAATGAGGAGCTTAGCAAACCATGAACTAGTTTCTTCAAGAGATCACTACAAACGGGTATCGTACTTGATAAGTGGAAAATGGTAACTGTGACACTCATTTACAAAAAGGGAGACAGGTCGTTACTCTCAAATTATAAAGTTGATGTAATCAATAACTGCTGATGCAATTCGAAGCCATCTTGAAAGATATAATTTGACCAAGGAATCTCAGCATGGTTTTACAAAAGGGTGTTCTTGCCTAATAAATTTAATGACCCTTATTCACTCAGTTATTCGAGGCAGTAGACCAAGATAAAATATGTGATATTGTGTATATAAACTTCAGTAAGACATATGATAAAGTCCCACACGGTCCTGTACATGGTACAGGAGAAAAAATTTCTTGGGTCGAGGCATGCTGACTTAGAGGTAAGAGAGAGTAATCAGGATGGGAACCTGTTAAGCGTGGTGTGCCACAAGGGTCAGTGATGGCACCCTTGTTGTTCACAATCAACATCAATGGCACGGGTGAGTGACATGAGTTTACCGATGGTAATAAAATAGGTCTTCAGATAACTTGTGATGTGGACACTAGAAGGGTAAAAGATGACCTGGTTAGGTCGATGTTTATGTCTGATAGTGGCAGATGCAATTCACTACAAACAAGTGTAAGGTTATAATCCTAGGAAAAGAAAATAACAATGGCACTTTTAAGCTAAATAACTTAGATTTTAGTCGAAGTGAATGCAAAAAAAATATTTAAGTGTTTTGGTTAGCAAAAATTATAGCCAATACAACATTGCATAAGTGTTTGCAATAAAGCTAATATAATTCTTGGATTCGTATCAAGAAGTATAAATAATAGAAGTCCTATGGTTATACTTCAACTTTATGTATGTATTGGTAGGACTCATCTAGATTATGTTGCTCAGCTCTGGTCTCTATATTACAGAATGGATAAAAATGCTCTGGAAAATATACAGAGAAAAATGACGAAGTTGATTCCCTGTATCAGAAATCTTTCATGCGAAGATAGGCTGAAGGCAGGGAATTTGCTCTCTTGGAGAGGCGTAGAATTAACGGAGATATGATTGAAATGCACAAGCGTAAAATAGGAATAAATACAGGGAATATAAATAGCGTGTTGAAAATATTTAACAAAGACAAGACTTTCAACAATTGATTCAAACTGGACAAATTTAGATTTAGAAAAGGATATAGGGAATTACTGGTTTGGCAATAGAGTTGTAGATGAGTGGAAGTGTCCAATGAGGCAAGAACTTTTGGTAGCTGTAAATATAGGTTAGACAGGTGGGTGTGAGTCGGACCTGCCTGCCATGGGCGTTCTTGTGTGTAGTCTGTAGGAAAAATCAGTCTTCTGTGTATGTTCTCTGGTTTCGGTGAGGTAAAGATTTTGTGTGTTGGGTCCCTGCAATTCCTGATGACGTGTGCGGGAAAATTTTAGCCTCAGGAATGTTACAGTCTTCCTCAAGATATTCTGGGCTGCAGAGCTTGTAGGCACGCAAAAAAAAGAAAGGCTGTGAGTGGAGCTTGTTTGGTGGTGGCGTGAGTGGTATTGTGTCATGTCATCATTGTTGGTTGGCTTCCGGTATACCTTAAATTTGAGGTGGTTGTCATGTTTAATGAAGAGTACGTCCAGGAAAGGAATTTCTGTCTGTAAAGGACAATAACAAAAGAAAAAACGTATGAAGTTCATACAGAATTCAAGAATACTCGACTTTAGTTGGCAGTTTAATGAATGAATGAATGAATTGCTTGGTGGGTAAAAAAAGTAGCCACCTCTAGGCTGGTTAATTTCTTGTTCTTCATGAAGACGTTATTCATCTTGATGAGTACATCTAGTGAGTGACCAAGATACGAGATGCTGTGTAACACAAGATAATGATGTGTAGAGTGACACCTGTGTGTAACACAAGATAATGATGTGTAGAGTGACACCTGTGTGTAACACAAGATAATGATGTGTAGAGTGACACCTGTGTGTAACACAAGATAATGATGTGTAGAGTGACACCTGTGTGTAACACAAGATAATGATGTGTGTAGAGTGACACCTGTGTATAACACAACATTATGATGTGTAGAGTGACACCTGTGTGTAACACAAGATAATGATGTGTAGATTGACACCTGTGTGTAACACAAGATAATGATGTGTAGAGTGACACCTGTGTGTAACACAAGATGATGATGTGTAGAGTGACACATGTGTGTAACTCAAGATAATGATGTGTAGATTGACACCTGTGTGTAACACCCCCCCCCCCCCCCCCCCCCCCCCCCCCCCCCCCCCCCCCCCCCCCATGAAGTTCGTAGATACACTAGTGGTAACAAAATATGATGTTAGGTGCACCTGTGTAAAAGACACCTAATGATTGTAGATGCTTGTGGTAACAAGAGTAATTGTGAGTGACACCTGTGTGTAACAGAACATAATGATGTGTAGAGTGACACCTGTGTGTAACAAGATTATGATGTGTAGAGTGACACCTGGGTGTAACACAAGATAATGATGTGTAGAGTGACACCTGTGTGTAACACAAGATAATGATGTGTAGAGTGACACCTGTGTGTAACACAAGATAATGATGTATAGTGACACCTGTGTGTAACACAAGATAATGATGTGTAGAGTGACACCTGTGTAACACAAGATAATGATGTGTAGAGTGACACCTGTGTGTAACACAAGATATGATGTGTAGAGTGACACCTGTGTGTAACACAAGATGATGATTTAGTGACACCTGTGTGTAACACAAGATAATGATGTGTAGAGTGACACCTGTGTGTAACACAAGATAATGATGTGTAGAGTGACACCTGTGTGTAAACAAGATAATGATGTGTAGAGTGACACCTGTGTGTAACACAAGATAATGATGTGTAGAGTGACACCTGTGTGTAACACAAGATAATGATGTGTAGAGTGACACCTGTGTGTAACACAAGATAATGATTGTAGAGTGACACCTGTGTGTAACACAACATTATGATGTGTAGAGTGACACCTTGTGTAACACAAGATAATGATGTGAGAGTGACACCTTGTGTAAACAAGATATGATGTGTAGAGTGACACCTGTGTGTAACAAACATAATGATGTGTAGAGTGACACCTGTTGTAACAAGATATGATGTGTAGAGTGACACCTGTGTGTAACAAGATTATGATGTGTAGAGTGACACCTGTGTGTAACACAAGATAATGATGTGTAGAGTGACACCTGTGTGTAACACAAGATAATGATGTGTAGAGTGACACCTGTGTGTAACACAAGATAATGATGTGTAGAGTGACACCTGTGTGAACACAAGATAATGATGTAATGAGTGACACCTGTGTGTAACACAAGATAATGATGTGTAGAGGACACCTGTGTGTAAACAAGATAATGATGTGTAGAGTGACACATGTGTAACACAAGATAATGATGTGTAGAGTGACACCTGTGTGTAACACAAGATAATGATGTGTAGAGTGACACCTGTGTGTAACACAAGATAATGATGTGTAGAGTGACACCTGTGTGTAACACAAGATAATGATGTGTAGAGTGACACATGTGTGTAACTCAAGATAATGATGTGTAGAGTGACACCTGTAAGTAATACAAGATAATGATGTGTAGAGTGACACATGTGTGTAACTCAAGATAATGATGTGTAGAGTGACACCTGTAAGTAATACAAGATAATGATGTGTAGAGTGACACCTGTGTGTAACAAGATAATGATGACATGTATAGTAACAGCAGTTGAGTTTGAAACAGCCTAAGGAGTCCCTCACTATCCCACACTGTTACGAGGGACTGAATCATCCCGTAGACACTGAATAGTTAATTCACCCTCATTCGTATTGCCACGGGAGTGGACACACGTATTACTCGGTCCAGCTGGGTGCACCCCAAGTACACTCAGCTGTACACTCTTACACAAGAACCGGTGTTGCATCTGTGTGCATTTGTGACACCCACTTGTGGATGTTGGAGTCTATTCACGCCTCCTGAGGAAGGGAGGGATGGAGCTCCGGGTACACTGTAGGTGTCAGTGATGATGTCGTGTTCGTCAGGATACAGATTAGTGTCTCCTGGTATGGGGCTGTGTCAGCTGATCTGTTCAGTGGTTCGCCAACCTCTGGTTTTACTCATCATTTAAATAAATGACGGATAATGTAGCTACCATAATTTTAAGGTGTGCTACCAGGAGTCTCTGTCTTTGATTCTATCTTTGATGGATTTCGAGAGTTTGTTTCCCTACTCCTGTAGCCCAGGCCTGTCTGGTCAACCAGGCTGTTACTGCTGCTGGCCTACATATCCTTCACAGTATGGTTGGTCCAGCATTTGGCGAAGGTACTTGTCGAGTTTCCTCTTGAAGATTTCTACACTTGTCCCAGCAGTGTTTATATATTCTGGTAAGATGTTAAATAATCTGGGAGATCACGAATGTTGATACAGTGTTCTCTTATTATGTTCACGACGCCCATACTTTTCACTGGGTTTATTTTACATTTTCATCAATATCTCTCACTCCAGTTTGTTATTGCGGCAGTACGCAGATTTGAAACTAGGCCCTTGAGTAGCTTCTATGTATATATTATCATTCTCCCTCTCTCTCCCTCTCTCTCTCTCTCCCCTCTCTCTCTCACCTTTCCAGTGAGTGCACATTTAGGAATTTGAGTCATTCCCGGTAATTTAAATGATTTATTGGCTCTTTGAGGGCCGTAAATTATCTCTGTATCTGTTCAAGTTCTGTTATCTCTCCTGCCCTGAACGGAGACGTCAACACTGAACAATACTCTAAAGAAGAGAGCACAAGTGATTTGAATAGTGTCCCAACTGGTACTATTTCCCTTGTTTTGAAAGTTCTCATAGGCTGCTAGTGCTTGTTGCTTTTATGGTAGTGGTTTGGGAATGACAATCTTACTGCAACGCCATGGGTTACAATAACCCCAGAAGGGTCGAATAACCTCAAGGTGTTGCAATAACCTCCAAGGTGTTACAATAACCCCAGGGTGTTGCAGTAACACCAGGGTGTTGCAATAACCCCAAGGTGTTGCAATACTCGCAAGGTGTTGCAATACTCGCAAGGTGTTGCAATACTCACAGGGTGCTGCAATACTCACAGGGTGTTGCAATACTCACGGGGTGTTGCAATACTCATAGGGTGTTGCAGTAACCAAAGGGTCATCCCTGCAACTCCACACCCGGAGATGCTGGTCTTAACGTATTATGTATGGAACCTTGGGATCTAACACTTGAGAGAGAGTGTGTGTGTGTGTGTGTACTCACCTATTTGTACTCACCTATTTGTGGTTGCAGGGGTCGATTCATAGCTCCTGCTCTGCCTCTTCACTGATTGCTACTAGGTCCTCTCTCTCCCTGCTCCATGAGCTTTATCAAACCTAGTCTTAAAACTATGTATGGTTCCTGCCTCCACTATGTCGCTTTCTAGGCTATTCCACTTCCTGACAACTCTATGACTGAAGAAATACTTCCTAACATACCTTTGACTCATAGGAGTCTTCAACTTCCAATTGTGACCCCTTGTTTCTGTGTCCCCTCTCTGGAACATCTTGTCTCTGTCTATTCCTCGCAGTATTTTATATGTCGTTATCATGTCTCCCCTAACCCTCCTGTCCTCTAGTGTCGTCAGGCCGATTTCCCTTAACCTTTCTTTGTAAGACAATCCCCTTAGCTCTGGGACTAGTCTTGTTGCAAACCTCTGCACTTTCTCTAATTTCCTGATGAGCTTGATCAGGTGTGGGTTCCAAACTGGTGCTGCATACTCCAGTATGGGCCTGACGCATATGGTGTACAGAGTCTTGAACGATTCCTTAGTGAGGTATTGGAACGCTATTCTTAGGTTTGCCAGCCGCCCGTATGCTGCAGCAGTTATCTGATTAATGTGTGCCTCAGGAGATGTGCTCGGTATTATACTCACCCCAAGATTTTTTTCTTGAGTGACGTTTGCAGTCTTTGGCCACCTAGCTTATACTCTGTCTGCGGTTTTCTTTGCCCTTCACCGATCTTCATGACTTTACATTTGGCAGGGTTAAATTCAAGGAGCCATTTACTGGACCAGGCTTGTAGCCTGTCTAGGTCTCTTTGTAGTCCTACCTGATCCTCAACTGATTTAATTCTTCTCCTTAACTTCACATCATCTGCAAACAGGGACACTTCTGAGTCTATCCTTTCCGTTATGTCATTCACATATACCAAAAACAGTACAGGTCCTAGGACTGACCCTTGTGGAACCCCACTCGTCACAGGTACCCACTCTGACACTTCGTCACGTACCATGACTCGTTGTTGCCTCCCTGTCAGATATTCTCTGTTACGTGTGCCTGATCCTCTAGCTTTTGCATTAACCTCTTGTGAGGAACTGTGTCGAACACCTTCTTTCAGTCCAAGAAAATGCAGTCTATCCACCACTCTCTCTCGTGTCTTACTTCTGTTACCTTGTCATAAAACTCCAGTAGGTTTGTGACACAGGATTTTCCTTCCCTGAAACCGTGCTGGTTTTCGTTTATAAGCTTGTGTCTTTCTAGGTGCTCCACCACTCTCCTCCTGATGATCTTCTCCATGACTTTGCATACTATACACGTCAGTGACACAGGTCTGTAGTTTAATGCCTCGTGTCTGTCACCTTTCTTAAAAATTGGGACTACATTTGCCATCTTCCACACCTCAGGTAGTTGCCCAGTTTCAATGGATGTGTTGAAGATTTGTGTTAGTAGCACACACAACATCTCTGCTCCCTCTCTAAGGACCCACGGAGAAATGTTGTCAGGTCCCACCGTTTTTGAGGTATCGAGTTCACATAGCAGCTTCTTCACCTCCTCCTTGGTTGTGTGTATTTCATCCAGCACTTGTTGGTATACCTCCCTATTCTGAATTCCTGGAGTCCTTCCTGTCTCCTCTGTAAATACTTCTTTAAATCTCATGTTGAGCTCCTCACATACCTCTTGGTCGTTTCTTGTGAACTCCCCACCTTCCTTCCTCAGCCTGATTACCTGGTCCTTGACTGTTGTTTTCCTCCTGATGTGGCTATACAACAGCTTCGGGTCAGACTTGACTTTTGATGCTATATCATTTTCATATTGTCGCTGAGCCTCCCTTTTTACCTGTGCATATTCGTTTCTGGCTCTTTGGCTAATCTCTTTATTTTCCTGGGTCCTTTGTCTTCTGTACTTTTTCCATTCTCTATTACACTTAGTTTTTGCCTCCCTACACTTCTGGGTGAACCAAGGACTCGTTCTGGTCTTTTCATTACTTCTGTTTCCTTGGGGACAAACCTCTCCTCTGCCTCTTTGCATTTGGTTGTCACATATTCCATAATTTCTTTTACTGGTTTTCCTGCCAATTCTCTCTCCCACTGAACGTCTTGTAGGAAGTTCCTCATGCCTGTGTAGTCCCCCCTTTTGTAGTTTCGTTTCTCCCTTCCTATTCCTGCTCCCCTCTCCACTTGTAGCTCAACTATATAATCAAAACGCAGAACCAAATGATCACTAGCTCCAAGGTGGCCTTTCATACGTGATATCCTCGATGTCCGAACTACTCAAGGTGAATACTAGGTCCAGTCTTGCTGGATCATCCCCACCTCTCTCTCTGGTAGTGTCTCTAACATGTTGATGCATGAGGTTTTCCAGTACCACATCCATCATCTTGGCTCTCCATGATTCAGGACCTCCATGGGGCTCCAGGTTTTCAATCTCCTTGTGATTGAAATCACCCATAACTAGTAACTTTGCTCTCCCCATGTGGGCTCTTGTGGCCACCTCGGCTAGTGTGTCTACCATTGCTCTGTTGCTCTCATCGTATTCATCTCTTGGCCTTCTACAGTTCTGTGGCGGGTTGTACATTACAGCAATTACCACCTTATGGCTCTCAGACTGAATTGTTCCTACTATATAGTCCCTTTCGCCTATTCCATCCATTCCTTCCACTTCCTCAAATCCCCACCGGTTCTTAATGAGGAGTGCAACTCCTCCTTCCTCTCTGCTCCCTCTATCTTTCCTGAGGATTTGATATCCGGGTGGAAAGATTGCATCTGTTATCATTCTGGTGAGTTTCGTTTCTGTGAGTGCTATTATGTCTGGGGATGTCACCTTTATTCTTTCATGCCACTCCTCACATTTATTTGTTATACCATATGCATTTGTATACCAAACCTTCAACTTCTTTTCTAAAACCGTAGTCTGGGGGGTACGTTGGGGTTGGGAAAGTGGCATGTGTGTTTTGGGTTAGATTGTTTGGCTGCATTGGGGTTGTCCAGGTTGGGTGTGTGTGTGTGTGTGTGTTAGTTACCATTTTGTCCTAGGCACATGTTAATTAGACACTAGGCCTGTTGAATGTATGTGTGTGTGTAACGAAACACTTCGAAATGTTTCGGCCCCGCCGGGAATTGAACCCGGGCCCTCCGTGCGTGAAGCAAGAGTGCTAGCCACCACGCCATCGGGGCGTGTGTGTGTGTGTGTGTGTGTGTGTGTGTGTGTGTGTGTGTGTGTGTGTGTGTGATTGCAAGAATATAATTTTAAGTGAATATTTACCTAGCTGAGTTTGGAGGTGTTGAGCTTCAGCTCTTGGATCCGCATCTTAACATTTCGTTACTTAACGTGGTCACCGTGTGTGGTAGTAGCTTTCAACTCCATGAGAGTTTGTTGCTTGTGTTGCGTCTTTCACTAGTGCTTGTGTTGCGTCCTTCACTAGTTGCTTGTGTTGCGTCCTTCACTAGTTGCTTGTATTGTCTTCACTAGTGCTTGTGTGAGTCCTTCACTAGCTGCTTGTGTGCGTCCTTCACTAGTTGTTGTTGCGTCTTCACTGGTTATTGTGTTGGTCCTTCACTAGTTGATTGTGTTGCGTCCTTCACTGTTGCTTGTGTTGCGTCTTTCACTAGTGCTTGTGTTGCGTCCTTCACTAGTTGCTTGTGTTGCGTCCTTCACTAGTTGCTTGTGTTGCGTCCTTCACTAGTTGCTTGTGTTGCGTCCTTCACTAGTTGCTTGTGTTGGGTCCTTCACTAGTTGCTTGTGTTGCGTCCTTCACTAGTTGCTTGTGTTGCGTCCTTCACTAGTTGCTTGTGTTGCGTTCTTCAATAGTTGCTTGTGTTGCGTCCTTCACTAGTTGCTTGTGTTGGGTCCTTCACTAGTTGCTTGTGTTGCGTCCTTCACTAGTTGCTTGTGTTGCGTCCTTCACTAGTTGCTTGTGTTGCGTCCTTCACTAGTTGCTTGTGTTGCGTCCTTCACTAGTTGCTTTTGTTGCGTCCTTCACTAGTTGCTTGTGTTGGGTCCTTCACTAGTTGCTTGTGTTGCGTCCTTCACTAGTTGCTTGTGTTGCGTCCTTCACTAGTTGCTTGTGTTGCGTTCTTCAATAGTTGCTTGTGTTGGGTCCTTCACTAGTTGCTTGTGTTGCGTCCTTCACTAGTTGCTGGTGTTGCGTCCTTCACTAGTTGCTTGTGTTGCGTCCTTCACTAGTTGCTGGTGTTGCGTCTTTCACTAGTTGCTTGTGTTGCGTTCTTCAATAGTTGCTTGTGTTGCGTCCTTCACTAGTTGCTTGTGTTGGGTCCTTCACTAGTTGCTTGTGTTGCGTCCTTCACTAGTTGCTGGTGTTGCGTCCTTCACTAGTTGCTTGTGTTGCGTCCTTCAATAGTTGCTGGTGTTGCGTCCTTCACTAGTTGCTTGTGTTGCGTTCTTCAATAGTTGCTTGTGTTGCGTCCTTCACTAGTTGCTTGTGTTGGGTCCTTCACTAGTTGCTTGTGTTGCGTCCTTCACTAGTTGCTGGTGTTGCGTCCTTCACTAGTTGCTGGTGTTGCGTCCTTCACTAGTTGCTGGTGTTGCGTCCTTCACTAGTTGCTGGTGTTGCGTCCTTCACTAGTTGCTTGTACTTGTGCATCCCCTTGACGCTGAGTGAATACTTCCTGACGTCTGCATGATATAACCCATTATTCCTGACGTCTGTATGATTCATCTGGGTGTACATGATTCCTGACGTCTGTATGATTCATCTGGGTGTACATGATTCCTGACGTCTGTATGATTCATCTGGGTGTACATGATTACTGACGTCTGCATGATATAACTCATGTACATGATTCCTGACATCTGTATGATTCATCTGGGTGTACATGATTCCTGACGTCTGCATGATATATCTGGGTGTACATGATTCCTGATGTCTGTATGATTCATCTGGGTGTACATGATTCCTGACGTCTGCATGATATATCTGGGTGTACATGATTCTTGACGTCTGCATGATATATCTGGGTGTACATGATTCCTGACGTCTGTATGATTCATCTGGGTGTACATGATTCCTGACGTCTGTATGATTCATCTGGGTGTACATGATTCCTGACGTCTGTATGATATATCTGGGTGTACATGATTCCTGACGTCTGTATGATATATCTGGGTGTACATGATTCCTGACATCTGTAAGATGCTTCTTTGTGTACAACTGTGTCGTGTCGTCCGCTTCTCTAACATGCTTCGCTAGACCTCAGTCCACCTTGTTTACGTCCTGGTGTATTTTGTACGTAGTGACCATGTCTCCTCCGTTGAGTTCTTCCGCACAAGTGAGATGAACTTTCAAAAATTCTTTAGAGCTTTTGATACTTAGTCGTCCATATAGCTTTCACCTGTGTTCTCTCACAGCTTCAAGACTCTGGCTCTAACATGGGAGTAACAAAGGAATACATGGGAGTACAGGGGAATACATGGGAGTACAGAGGAATACACGGGAGTACAGAGGAATACACGGGAGTGCACGAATACATGGGGTAAACAGGAATACATGGGAGTACACGAACACATGGGAGTACACGAACACATGGGAGTAGAGGAATACGTAGGAGTACACAGGAATACATGGGAGTACGTGGGAAATCAGATAGAAGAGGACCTGGATGTCCACCCAGAGGTTGTCTGCTAAGAAGTATCTTTCCTCAAGTGATGTGACCCTCTAGCGATCGACCCTCCAGTGATGTGACCCTCCAGTAATGTGACCCTCCAGTGATGTGACCCTCCAGTGATGTGACCCTCCAGTGATGTGACCCTCTAGTGATGTGACCCTCTAGCGATCGACCCTCCAGTGATGTGACCCTCCAGTAATGTGACCCTCCAGTGATGCGACCCTTCAGTGATGTGACCCTTCAGTGAAGTGACCCTAATAGTGGTTCAGTTATTGAACCTCAAGTCTAGTGATTCAGTTATTGAACCTCAAGTCTAGTGATTCAGTTATTGAACCTCAAGTCTAATTGTTCAGTTATTGAACATGAAGCTTAGTGGTGCAGTTATTGAACCTCAGGCTTAGTGGTTCAGTTATTGAATATCAAGTCTAATGGTTCAGTTATTGAACCTCAAGCATAGTGGTTCAGTTATTGAACCTCAAGCTTAGTGGTTCAGTTACTGAACCTCAAGTCTAATGGTTCAGTTATTGAACCTCAAGTCTAATGGTTCAGTTATTGAACCTCAAGCTTAGTGGTTCAGTTACTGCACCTCAAGTCTAATGGTTCAGTTATTGAACCTCAAGTCTAATGGTTCAGTTACTGAACCTCAAGTCTAATGGTTCAGTTATTGAACCTCAAGCTTAGTGGTTCAGTTATTGAACCTCAAGTGTAATAGTTCAGTTATGAAACAGGGAGAAGAGAGCAACAGTCCTGTCAGTTCATGAGCAAGATATGCAACACCTGGGCAATATGTGCTGGAGAAACGTTTCGCCCGCACAGCAGGCGAAAACAGACCTGAGGAGAGTCATTAATCTCTTAATGGTATCTTGGTACGAGGGGGGGAGGGGTGAGACCAATTTCCTATCATCTGGGCCTGATCTATTCCCATTAGTGGGCCCCACCCATCTGTGAAGATGTCTTCAACTGCTTCACCTTTTGATCGAAAAAATCCAGAGTGCAAAATGTTTAAGAGGTTTCCGTTTCACACCTACATGAGGGGAGGGGAGTACCACCAAGGGAAGTGCCACCCCGGGTGACTGCTGTCAACCTTCCCCCCGTGATGGTGGTACGTTGGTGGTCTGCTGTTGTTGTTGGTGTTGTGGTCTGATGCTGTTGTTGTTGGTGTTGTGGTCTGAAGTTTGTGATGTGCAGTTGTTGTTGAGACTTGATGCTGCTGATGGTATCTGATGGTTGGTCGCACGAACAAAAAATATGTTATTTTAAAGTTGACTCAGACTATGAGAAGGAAGTGCTTACACGAGGTTAATGTTCCTTAATTACACCATAACATCAGCCAGGATGGAAGTCAATGGTGAGACTCGTACACGCTCATCAACCTCACCATTATAATATTCTCGATCACCAGTTAATATATATATATATATTATATATTATTTACCATAAACTATTTACAAACATTTATCGTAGTCTCGCGGAGGATTTGAACCCAGTTGGTGAGCGTGGACGCAGGTATAAACCAGCTGAGGCGCGTTCACCACTCAGCAGACACACCACACAACTCTGAGTGGCAGACAGCAGATACTCTGCAGCTTACCAAAGCAGGATTCACCAGGTGGTATCTCTGGTAGCTGTGGGTGAGTGAGCTAAGCTGTAAAAATATCAGTCGAATCTATTTGAAGCTGTGTTAAGCAGGCGACTCTAACTGCAACGTCAGCGGCTGAGCTCTTTTTTTATAGACACTCTTCCAGCAACAACAGCCTGCAGGAACAGATTTAGCTTTTGGCACTCAGATGTAATGACAAAAGCAGTAATAAACGACTGTCATTTCTTCAAGGAGGGATGAACACTTATCATCATCCGTTTAGAGAGAGAGAGAGAGAGAGAGAGAGAGAGATAACGCGATAACGCGATAACTTTGAAGTCTGGTGAGTGATAACTTTTAGTTTACACTTCCATCACCTTCGTTTAGATGGGAAGGGAAAAGTTAACAGTAGTCAGGAGAATGACAGAGAAACCGTGAACAAACAGGTTGTTAGTGTTACTGGTGTGTTAGGTAACTGAAGCCTTCACTGGTCCAGAGGTTGTTAGTGTTACTGGTGTGTTAGGTAACTGAAGCCTTCACTGGTGCAGAGGTTGTTAGTGTTACTGGTGTGTTAGGTAACTGAAGCCTTCACTGGTCCAGAGGTTGTTAGTGTTACTGATGCGTTAGGTAACTGAAGCCTTCACTGGTGCAGAGGTTGTTAGTGTTACTGATGCGTTAGGTAACTGAAGCCTTCACTGGTGCAGAGGTTGTTAGTGTTACTGGTGTGTTAGGTAACTGAAGCCTTCACTAGTCCAGAGGTTGTTAATGTTACTGATGCGTTAGGTAACTGAAGCCTTCACTGGTGCAAAGGTTGTTAGTGTTCTGGTGTGTTAGGTAACTGAAGCCTTCACTGGTGCAAAGGTTGTTAGTGTTACTGGTGTGTTAGGTAACTGAAGCCTTCACTAGTCCAGAGGTTGTTAGTGTTACTGGTGTGTTAGGTAACTGAAGCCTTCACTGGTGCAAAGGTTGTTAGTGTTCTGGTGTGTTAGGTAACTGAAGCCTTCACTGGTGCAGAGGTTGTTAGTGTTCTGGTGTGTTAGGTAACTGAAGCCTTCACTAGTCCAGAGGTTGTTAGTGTTACTGGTGTGTTAGGTAACTGAGGCCTTCACTGGTGCAAAGGTTGTTAGTGTTCTGGTGTGTTAGGTAACTGAAGCCTTCACTAGTCCAGAGGTTGTTAGTGTTACTGGTGTGTTAGGTAACTGAAGCCTTCACTGGTGCAAGGTTGTAGTGTTCTGGTGTGTTAGGTAACTGAAGCCTTCACTGATGCAGAGGTTGTTAGTGTTCTGGTGTGTTAGGTAACTGAAGCCTTCACTGGTCCAGAGGTTGTTAGTGTTACTGGTGTGTTAGGAAACTGAAGCCTTCACTGGTCCAGAGGTTGTTAGTGTTATTGGTGTGTTAGGTAACTGAAGCCTTCACTGGTGCAGAGGTTGTTAGTGTTCTGGTGTGTGAAGCCTTCACTGGTGCAGAGGTTGTTAGTGTTCTGGTGTGTTAGGTAACTGAAGCCTTCACTGGTCCAGAGGTTGTTAGTGTTACTGGTGTGTTAGGTAACTGAAGCCTTCACTGGTCCAGAGGTTGTTAGTGTTATTGGTGTGTTAGGTAACTGAAGCCTTCACTGGTCCAGAGGTTGTTAGTGTTACTGGTGTGTTAGGTAACTGAAGCCTTCACTAGTCCAGAGGTTGTTAGTGTTACTGGTGTGTTAAGTAACTGAAGCCTTCACTGGTGCAGAGGTTGTTAGTGTTCTGGTGTGTTAGGTAACTGAAGCCTTCACTGGTCCAGAGGTTGTTAGTGTTCTGGTGTGTTAGGTAACTGAAGCCTTCACTGATGCAGAGGTTGTTAGTGTTACTGGTGTGTTAGGTAACTGAAGCCTTCACTGATGCAGAGGTTGTTAGTGTTACTGGTGTGTTAGGTAACTGAAGCCTTCACTAGTCCAGAGGTTGTTAGTGTTATTGGTGTGTTAGGTAACTGAAGCCTTCACTGGTGCAGAGGTTGTTAGTGTTACTGGTGTGTTAGGTAACTGAGCAGCGAAGCCTGCCTGAAGTCACCTCTCTCGCTTCTCGTATTGGTGCTAACATCTAGTCCCATGGATTCTTTAGGAGAGGGATTGTATGATAATCGAGGTATGATTCCACAAGCCGGGAGCATGATTAACAGTCTTCGTCCCACGTGTCTGGATGAATCATACAGACCTCAGCAAGGGTACACTGAGATGAATCATACAGACCTCAGCAAGGTTACACTGAGATGAATCATACAGACGTCAGCAAGGTTACACTGAGATGAATCATACAGACGTCAGCAAGGTTACACTGAGATGAATCATACAGACCTCAGCAAGGTTACACTGAGATGAATCATACAGACGTCAGCAAGGTGTACACTGAGATGAATCATGCAGACGTCAGCAAGGTGTACACTGAGATGAATCATACAGACCTCAGCAAGGTTACACTGAGATGAATCATACAGACCTCAGCAAGGTGTACACTGAGATGAATCATACAGACGTCAGCAAGGTGTACACTGAGATGAATCATACAGACGTCAGCAAGGTTACACTGAGATGAATCATACAGACCTCAGCAAGGTTACACTGAGATGAATCATACAGACCTCAGCAAGGTTACACTGAGATGAATCATACAGACGTCAGCAAGGTTACACTGAGATGAATCATACAGACCTCAGCAAGGTTACACTGAGATGAATCATACAGACCTCAGCAACGTTACACTGAGATGAATCATACAGACCTCAGCAAGGTTACACTGAGATGAATCATACAGACCTCAGCAAGGTTACACTGCGATGAATCATACAGACGTCAGCAAGGTTACACTGAGATGAATCATACAGACGTCAGCAAGGTTACACTGAGATGAATCATACAGACGTCAGCAAGGTTACACTGAGATGAATCATACAGACGTCAGCAAGGTTACACTGAGATGAATCATACAGACCTCAGCAAGGTTACACTGTGATGAATCATACATACCTCAGCAAGGTTACACTGAGATGAATCATACAGACGTCAGCAAGGTTACACTGAGATGAATCATACAGACGTCAGCAAGGTTACACTGAGATGAATCATACAGACGTCAGCAAGGTTACACTGAGATGAATCATACAGACGTCAGCAAGGTTACACTGAGATGAATCATACAGGCGTCAGCAAGGTTACACTGAGATAAATCATACAGACCTCAGCAAGGTGTACACTGAGATGAATCATACAGACGTCAGCAAGGTGTACACTGAGATTAATCATACAGACGTCAGCAAGGTGTACACTGAGATTAATCATACAGACGTCAGCAAGGTGTACACTGAGATTAATCATACATACGTCAGCAAGGTGTACACTGAGATTAATCATACAGACGTCAGCAAGGTGTACACTGAGATTAATCATACAGACGTCAGCAAGGTGTACACTGAGATTAATCATACAGACGTCAGCAAGGTGTACACTGAGATTAATCATACAGACGTCAGCAAGGTGTACACTGAGATTAATCATACAGACGTCAGCAAGGTGTACACGAGATTAATCATACAGACGTCAGCAAGGTGTACACTGAGATTAATCATACATCTCGCAAGTTACACTCGTTCTCAACCTCATGGTTTCACCTCAGTCTATGTTTCAACACGGTGTCTAATTTCACACCTTCTCTGTTCACAGGTTCTATTTCACTTTTTTCACTTTTCATTCAACGATGTTGTTGCACTGGGTACATAGTAGGCGAGTCAGTGACACTGGCCTCTAGTTCACCACTACCTGTCTGTCCACTTATCTTCAGTTGTGGGATCATGTTTGCTGTCTTCCACACCTCTCTTCTTCCACACCTCTCTTCTTCCACACCTCTCTTCTTCAACACCTCTCTTCTTCCACACCTCTCTTCTTCACACCTCTCTTCTTCCACACTCTACCCTCTTCTTCACACCTCTCTTCTTCCACACCTCTCTTCTTCCACACCTCTCTTCTTCAACACCTCTCTTCTTCTTCACACCTCTCTTCTTCAACACCTCTCTTCTTCCACACCTCTCTTCTTCAACACCTCTCTTCTTCCACACCTCTCTTCTTCCACACCTCTCTTCTTCCACACCTCTCTTCTTCAACACCTCTCTTCTTCCACACCTCTCTTCTTCCACACCTCTCTTCTTCCACACCTCTCTTCTTCCACACCTCTCTTCTTCAACACCTCTCTTCTTCCACACCTCTCTTCTTCAACACCTCTCTTCTTCCACACCTCTCTTCTTCAACACCTCTCTTCTTCCACACCTCTCTTCTTCCACACCTCTCTTCTTTTCACACCTCTCTTCTTCCACACCTCTCTTCTTCAACACCTCTCTTCTTCCACACCTCTCTTCTTCACACCTCTCTTCTTCCACACCTCTCTTCTTCCACACCTCTCTTCTTCACACCTCTCTTCTTCACACCTCTCTTCTTCCACACCTCTCTTCTTCACACCTCTCTTCTTCCACACCTCTCTTCTTCCACACCTCTCTTCTTCACACCTCTCTTCTTCAACACCTCTCTTCTTCCACACCTCTCTTCTTCCACACCTCTCTTCTTCAACACCTCTCTTCTTCCACACCTCTCTTCTTCCACACCTCTCTTCTTCACACCTCTCTTCTTCCACACCTCTCTTCTTCACACCTCTCTTCTTCCACACCTCTCTTCTTCACACACCTCTCTTCTTCACACCTCTCTTCTTCCACACCTCTCTTCTTCCACACCTCTCTTCTTCCACACCTCTCTTCTTCAACACCTCTCTTCTTCCACACCTCTCTTCTTCCACACCTCTCTTCTTCCACACCTCTCTTCTTCCACACCTCTCTTCTTCCACACCTCTCTTCTTCCACACCTCTCTTCTTCCACACCTCTCTTCTTCCACACCTCTCTTCTTCCACACCTCTCTTCTTCCACACCTCTCTTCTTCCACACCTCTCTTCTTCAACACCTCTCTTCTTCCACACCTCTCTTCTTCCACACCTCTCTTCTTCCACACCTCTCTTCTTCCACACCTCTCTTCTTCCACACCTCTCTTCTTCAACACCTCTCTTCTTCCACACCTCTCTTCTTCCACACCTCTCTTCTTCACACCTCTCTTCTTCCACACCTCCTTCTTCCACACCTCTCTTCTTCCACACCTCTCTTCTTCCACACCTCTCTTCTTCCACACCTCTCTTCTTCCACACCTCTCTTCTTCACACCTCTCTTCTTCCACACTCTCTTCTTCCACACTCTCTTCTTCCACACCTCTCTTCTTCCACCTCTCTTCTTCACACCTCTCTTCTTCACACTCTCTTCTTCCAACCTCTCTTCTTCCACACCTCTCTTCTTCCACACCTCTCTTCTTCCACACCTCTCTTCTTCACACCTCTCTTCTTCACACCTCTCTTCTTCCACACCTCTTCTTCCACACCTCTCTTCTTCCACACCTCTCTTCTTCCACACCTCTCTTCTTCCACACCTCTCTTCTTCACACCTCTCTTCTTCCACACCTCTCTTCTTCCACACTCTCTTCTTCACACCTCTCTTCTTCACACCTCTCTTCTTCCACATCTCTTCTTTCCAACACCTCTCTTCTTCCACACCTCTCTTCTCCACCTCTCTTCTTCCACACCTCTTCTTCCACACCTCTCTTCTTCCACACCTCTTCTTCACCCTCTCTTCTCACACTCTCTTCTTCACACCTCTCTTCTTCCACACTCTCTTCTTCCACACCTCTCTTCTTCCACCTCTCTTCTTCCACACCTCTCTTCTTCACACCTCTCTTCTTCCACACCTCTCTCTTCCACACCTCTCTTCTTCCACACCTCTCTTCTTCCACACCTCTCTTCTTCCACACCTCTCTTCTTCCACACTCTCTTCTTCCACACCTCTCTTCTTCCACACTCTCTTCTTCCACCTCTCTTCTTCCACACCTCTCTTCTTCCACACCTCTCTTCTTCCACACCTCTCTTCTTCCACACCTCTTCTTCATCCTCTTCTTCTTCTCACACCTCTCTTTTCACCTCTCTTCTCCAACCTCTCTTCTTCCATCTCTTCTTCACCTCTCTTCTTCCATCATCTCTTCTTCCATACTCTCTTCTTAACATATTTAAATATTTACTATTTTTCTATTTCAAAATATATTCTTCTAGTTCTCCTCTCTCTTCTATCTCTCTACTCTCTTTTTTGGTGTTTAGATTTTTTTTTTCCTCACTCACTTTTTTGTTATACCCTCAACATGTTGTGTCATTTTCTTCCTCTTGTGAGTTGTAACTCTTCCTATTTGTGGTTGCTGGGTTCGATTCACAGCTCCTGGCCCCGAGTGTTTGTGTGTGTGTGTGGGTATGTGTAAGAGAGTGTGTTTGTGTGTGTGTGTACTCACCGAATTGTATTTACCTAGTTGTAGTTGCAGGGATCGAGTCACAGGGTGTGGGTGGGTGCGGTCTCTTCACTGGTGTGTGTGTGTGTGTGTGTGCATATGGAACATGTACGCAAGGCAGCACCACCCCTAGCACGGACAAAGCACCACGATCCCAGACACGTGCAGGTCAGCACGACCACTGGCACGTACAAAGCAGTACGACCCCTGGTACGTACAGAGTAACACCACCCAACTACGTACAGAGTATCACCAGCCCTAGTACGTACAGAGCAGTACGACCCCTAGCACGTACAAGACAGTACGACCCCTGGCACGAAAAGGGCATTACGACCCCTGGCACGTACAGGTCAGCACGACCCCTGGCACGTGAAGGGCAGCACGACCCCTGTCACATACAAAGTAACACGACCCCTGGAACGTACAGAGAAGAACGACCCCTGGCACATACAAAATATTATGACCCCTGGCACGTACAAAGTAACACGATGCCTGGTACATGCAAAGCAGCACAACCACTGGTACGTACAGGATAGCACGACCACTGTCACGAACAAAGTAGCACGACCACTGGCACGTACAAAGTAGCATGACTATTGACACGAACAAAATAGCACGACCCCTGTCACGTACGGAGCAGCATGACCACTGGCACATACAAAATAGCACGACCCCTGACACGTACAAAGCACGACTAATGGCACGTATGGGGAAGCACGGCCCCTAAAACGTACAGAGCAGCACGACAAATGGCACGTACAAAGTAGCACAACTGGCACGTACAAAGTAGCACGACCACTGGCACGTACAAAATAGCACGACCACTGGCACGTGCAAAGTAGCATTCATGTGCGTACTGCCCCGAACGTAGTTCTACGTTTTATTTTTAATTCCTTCAAATTTAGTGCGATAGTCCAGAGTCGCCAAGACATGAGAGAATGGATCTGCGCCCTCAGTGTGCGCAGTATTAAAAAAATCTGGGACCACTTAGTAGCACGACCATTAGTACTTGCAAAGCACGGCCATAAGGACGAGCAAAGTAACACGATCACTGACACGTACAAACTAGCACGACCACTGGCACGTGCAAACTAGCACGACTACTGGCACGTGCAAATTAGCACGACCACTGACACGTGCAAAGTAGCACGACCACTGGCACGTGCAAAGGTGCACGACAACTGACACGTACAAAGTAGCACGATTACTGGCACGTGCAAAGTAGCACGACCACTGACAAGTGAAAAGTAGCACGACCACTGGCACGTGCAAAGATGCACGACTGGTGGCACGTACAAAGTAGCACGAACACTGGCACATGCAAAGTAGCATGACCACTGGCACATGCAAAGTAGCACGACCACTAGCACGTGCAAAGTAGCACGACCACTGGCACGTGCAAAGTAGCACGACCACTGGCACGTGCAAAGTAGCACGATCACTGACACATGCCAAGTAGCACGACCACTGGCACTTGCAAACTAGCACGACCACTGGCACGTACAAAGTAGCACGACCACTAATACGTGCAAAGTAGTACGACCACTGGAACGTGCCAAGTAGCATGACCACTGGCACGGGCAAAGTAGCTCGACGACTGGCACGTACAAAGTAGCACGACCACTTACACATGCCAAGTAGCACGACCACTAGCACGTACAAAGTAGCACGACCACTGGCACATGCAAAGTAACACGACCACTGGCACATGCAAAGTAACACGACCACTGGCACATGCTGTCATGTAGGGGGGTAAGGAAATATGGGATAATCGGGGAATATGTGAGTAAAGGGAGGGGAGTGAGTAGGCAGGAGAGGTGAGGTTGACAGGAGCGGAGGTCACTGGGATGTAATGTGAGGTCACTGGTGACTACACCATCACCTCTCATTACCACCACACTACTCACCCTCTCTCTACCTAAAATAAAATATAATAAAATAAAGTATAAGCATAAAGAGTAATAAGAATATAACGGGGACAGTGAATATTACTATTCCACTCAAACACAGTTTATTTAAGTCCTTGTACAATAATATATTTGGGAACAGGAGAATACTATTGAGTTTAGATAAATGGGGATTGTACATATAAGTAGGAGACAGGAATACAATCAACTGACGAAACAGAATATAACTTACAATATAGTTCAGAGGACAGTTCACCACAGGAACTCAGTCACTTCTAGCCACAGGTCCCAAGACCTGCTCCAGCAGAACTCTGCCCAGTGTCTCAACAGTCTCCTCCAGAGACTCTACAGCAGCTCTCTCTCAGGCTCTGCACCGGCAGCCGCTCTGCTGAGAATCTCGTGCAGAGCTCTGCACACAGGCCAGAGCTCTGCCCGAATGTCTCCAGCCAGAGCTCCGCACACAGGCCAGAGCTCCGCCAGAATCTCCAGCCCAGAGCTCCGCACACAGGCCAGAGCTCGCCAGAATCTCATTACCAGTTGTTTCCTCGGCCTTATATAGTCCTCCAGCATCCCCCAAGAGGAGTGTACCATGTGCTTTGACCTGACGCCGACCTGACGCTAGTTCAAGACAAAGACCTGAGCCTTAATCCGAACGGCAGGTGTGGCTGCTTAGGTAGACCTCACAGCACACTGACTACATCACATCCCCCTTTGTCCCCACTTTAAAATATCTGAGAACTAGGACAATTTGTCCTAAGTTATTAGACTATTTTAATCTAAACCCTTAATTATATTACAATACAAAGACAAAATTACACTAACATAATACAATTACATATATTTCCCTCAGCCTTCTCAACTACCACAAGGAGCATAATCAGTACACCTCGCAGGTGACCAGCATAACAGTTGCTCTCTGGTGCAAAGCCTCCTTACCCGTCATTTCTCCTTAAAACTAAATATCTGGCTCAGTGCCTTCCCTACTTCTACTAGAAATGCACTGGCCGCTGCTAGTCACCCTCGCACGTTAACCATTGGGCCAAACCTCTCTAGGCTTCTTTGGCGTGGAAAACTGCTCCAACGGGTTGCATTCTTTCAAGTAACTGCAACTGGACCACATCACGACCCAAGGTCCATGTTCAACACACTTCACATACACACTTCAACATCTGAAAATCGAGATGGGCAAGCATCGCAGCTAAGACCCACCATTATCCTATGCCACTACTAGGATTCACTGGCCTCATAAAACAAGGTAGCCATAATCACTTGACCGTTTCCAAGGTCACCTTATTCCACCAGGTAACACTAACACTTCGGCAAGTCAAAGTGGGCTGAGAACATCTCACACTCTTAATCGTCTCTCATGTCTGGCAGGACATCCCCATACTGGTCGTACAGGGTGCCAGCATGACAGCATACACCTCCATACCACTGGTCCCAGCAATGGAGTCCATCCCCCGGCTAGCGTCTTTCCACATCTCCGAGGATGGCAGCTCCTTCATAGTAGATTCTCCTGTCCTGGCACACAGACAGAATCCCTCATACTCCACTGCAGCATCACCGCCATCATCTCCTCCTGGCTAGGCAGCATCGCAGCATCCAGCACGGCCACAGCATCGCAGCACGGCTACAGTATCCCCAGCACGGCTATAGCATCGCAGCACGGCCCCAGCATCGCAGCATGGCCATAGCATCCAGCACGACCACAGCATCTCAGCGTCACTGGCGGCAGGCAGCAGCACCAGCCAGTCTCAGCATAGCAGACAGCATCAGACAGCCTCGTCTCAGTAAACCGCAGCATCATAAGCAGCCGACATCAGCAGTAGCAGACTAGGGTCAGATGCTCAAGGTGAGGTGAGGTCACTTCTGGTCATTAACAGAGGTGCGGTCACTCATCCCTGGCAACTGCGGGTAACTTGCGGTCAGTGGGTGATGGTCACAGGGTGGGTGACACCACTACAATGGATGACAGACCAGGGCAGCAATACAGCAACTGGAGCACAGCTGGATGACTGGGCGCATCAGCTGGGTGACTGGACACATCAGCTGGGTGACCATGAGAGCCAGCTCTTCAATGGGTGACAGTTGTGGATGATTCTTCCAAGGCGGGCTGGGTGACTGGGTGACTTCTCGTTTCTAGCACGAACACTGGCACATGCAAAGTAGCACGACCACTGGCACATGCAAAGTAGCACGACCACTGGCACGTGCAAAGTAGCACGACCACTGGCACGTTCAAAGTAGCACGACCACTGGCACGTGCAAAGTAGCACGACCACTGGCACGTGCTAAAGTAGCACGATCACTGACACATGCCAAGTAGCACGACCACTGGCACGTGCAAAGTAGCACGACTACTGGCACGTGCAAAGTAGCACGACCACTGGCACGTGCAAAATAGCACGACCACTGGCACGTGCAAAGGTGCACGACAACTTACACGTACAAAGTAGCACGACCACTGGCACGTGAAAAATAGCACGACCACTGGCACGTGCAAAGGTGCACGAGAACTGGCACGTACAAAGTAGCACGATTACTGGCACGTGCAAAGTAGCACGACCACTGACACGTGAAAAGTAGCACGACCACTGGCACGTGTAAAGATGCACGACTGGTGGCACGTACAAAGTAGCACGACTACTGGCACGTGCAAACTAGCACGACCACTGGCACGTACAAAGTAGCACGACCACTAATACGTGCAAAGTAGTACGACCACTGGAACGTGCCAAGTAGCATGACCACTGGCACGGGCAAAGTAGCTCGACGACTGGCACGTACAAAGTAGCACGACCACTGACACATGCCAAGTAGCACGACCACTAGCACGTACAAAGTAGCACGACCATCGACACGTGCAAAGTTGCACGACCACTGGCACGTGCAAATTAGCACGACCACTGGCCTACAAAGTAGCAGGACTACTAGCACGTGCAAAGTAGCACGACCACTGGCACATGCAAAGTAGCCCGACCACTGGCACATGCAAAGTAGCACGACCACTGGCACATACAAAGTAGCGACCACTGGCACATGCAAATAGCACGCCACTGGCACATCAAAGTACACGAACTGGCTGCAAAGTACGACCATGGCAATGCAAAGTGGCCGACTACTGGCACGTGCAAAGTAGCGACCACTGGCACGTGCAAAGTAGCCGACCACTGACACATGCCAATGGCCGACCACTGGCACGTGCAAAGTAGCACGACTACTGACACATGCAAGTAGCATGACCACTGGCCGTGCAAGTGGCCGACCACTGGCACGTGCAAAGGTGCGGACAACTGGCGTACAAAGTGCACGATTACTGGCCGTGCGTAGCACGACCCTGACACGTGCAAAGTGCAGACCACTGGACGTGCAAAGATGCCGACTGGTGGGTACAAGTAGCACGACTACTGGCACGTGCAAATAACACGACCATGGCAGTGCAAAGTAGCGACCACTGGCACGTGCAAAAGTAGCACGACCACTGGCACGTGCAAATAGCGCCCTGGCACCTGCAAAGTAGCAACTACAAAAGTTCAACTCAGAATTTTAATTTTGTCATGAATTTTAATTAGGTTCTTCCTGGTGGAGTGGTGGTGTGGGTGTGTGTGGTGGTGTGGGTGTGTAGTGGTGTGGGTGTGTGTGGTGGTGTGGGTGTGTGGTGGTGTGGGTGTGTGTGTGGTGTGGGTGTGTAGTGGTGTGGGTGTGTGTGGTGGTGTGGGTGTGTAGTGGTGTGGGTTTTGTGGTGGGTGGGGGTGTGTGGGGGTGTAGGTGTGTAGTGGTTGGGGGTTTTGTGGTGGGGGTGGGGGTGTAGTGGTGTTGGGTGTGTGGTGGTGTGGGTTGTAGTGGTGTGGGTGTGTGTGGTGGTGTGGGGTGTGTGGTGTGGGTGTGTGTGGTGGTGTGGGTGTGTGTGGTGGTGTGGGTGTGTAGTGGTGTGGGTGTGTGTGGTGGTGTGGGTGTGTAGTGGTGTGGGTG
>WNWK01026305.1:0-27546 GCA_009830355.1 Cherax destructor
GGGTATCTTTATTGAGGAAACGTTTCGCCACACAGGCATCTCACCTGATTACAGCATATAAGCCACCTCTACGGCCTTGTGCTACACTTCTAACAAGATTGATGGACTGAACACATCGACTCCAGGCCGAGGGACTGATAACCTCAAACTCCTCCACTCCTTACACCTTTCTACTTTGTATTGGACTGATGAAGCCACTGTGTGGCGAAACGTTTCCTCAATAAAGATACCCAAGTGTTGCATATGTGTCTAATTTAACAACTTGTCGGTTCTCTGAACCATTCATCTACAGTCTGCCTAGTAGGGTTATTGAAGCTAGGACCTTGGGTAGTATTAAATTCATGAGTGAGAGGGGTTGGATTTGAGTGGGACTCGCACATGAGTAAATAGAATTATCAAGGCTTATTTCTTGGGTAGCATTGAAAATTGGGTTGAGCAACCTGCCTAGTATGGGCCAACAGGCCTGCTGCAGTGTTCCTCCTTTCTTATGTTCTTATGTTGTAACTGTGAGGAACTACAGAGACAGCCTTATAACTGTGAGGTACTGCTAGAGGCAGCCTTCCAGCTGTGAGGTACTAGGAGACAGCCATGTAACTGATAGGTAATAATATTGGTAGAATTACCGACAATATGTTAAGTAAAAGGACACAAATGCAACTAATGTGACGTGAATGAATGGTTCAGAGAACCGACGAGTTGGTAAATTAGACACATATGCAACACTTGGGTATCTTTATTGAGGAAACGTTTCGCCACACAGTGGCTTCATCAGTCCATACAAAGTGGAGAATGTGAAGGCAGGCGGAGTTGAGGTTGTCAGTCCATCAAGATTGATGGACTGACAATTTCAGTCCTCAAGATTGAGGGCCTGACAACCATCCTCCTGTTCTTCACGATCTCCTTGTATGGACTGATGAAGCCACTGTGTGGCGAAACGTTTCCTCAATAAAGATACCCAAGTGTTGCATATGTGTCTAATTTACCAACTAATGTGACATTTTATTGTGGCAACGTTTCGCTCTCCAGGAGCTTTCTCAAGCCGTTACAAGCGATAATGGACATAGTGGGTTTATATATACTCTCAAAGTGAGGTGAAATACTAGTGGTGGTAGTAGTAGTGATATTAGTAGTAGTAGTAGTAATACAATAAGGTAGAACAATCAATATGCACATGAGTAAAAGGTGATAAAACAAATACTAGGGTAGTATAACAATAGGTTAGACAAATATTTCTGCTGGAGGTTGAAATATCGAAGGCCTGTAGGAGTGTTCCACATCTACGATGTGCTTGTGTTGAATTAGCAGGAGAGACTATGTGATGGTAGGGTTTACTGTTTTCAGGAGGATTCTTGCTAAGACTTCAGAGATGGTGAAGCTGCCTTTGTTTTGTTTAATTGTGTTAGAAACAGAGATAAGTGCTGATTCAAGGCATTTGCGTCTACGGAAATTAGTTTCTTTGATTACTAGTCGGGCGTCTTTGAATTTCATGAGATGATTGTTGGAATTTCGGTGTTGTACGCAGGCGTTGTTCAGGTTATCGTTTCTGCATGCATTAATGTGTTCATTGATGCGTGTTTCGAGGTTCCTTGCTGTTTTTCCTACATAAATTCTGTCGCAGCCTCCACAGGGTATAGTGTAGACCCCTGCGTTGACTGGTTCATGGTGCTTGGATTTAGTCTTGGTTAGATCCTTAATAGAAGTACTGGAAGCGATGGCGACTCTAGTGTTAGCTTGTGCAAATACTTTAGAAATGTTGGATGCAACCTGGCTGTTGGGAAGAATTATGACTTTGTTTGGAGTGGTGTTGATGCGTGGAGAATTAATGATCTGAAGAGCTCTTTTCTTGCAATCTTTGATGAAAAAGGAAGGAAAATGTAACTCAGTGAAGGTTTGGTGAATGTATGTACATTCCTCGTCAAGAAACTCAGGACTACAAATTCGGTAAGCTCTTAGGAAGAATCCGATGATGATGCCTCTTTTGGTCTTAGTATCTTGACTGGAATAGAAGTGTGTGAGATCATTTTTATTTGTAGGTTTCCGGTAAACTTGAAATCTTAGGTTGTTATCTACTTTGTGGATGAGGACGTCTAGAAAGGGTAGCTTGTCATTGGACTCTTCTTCTAGTGTAAACTGGATCGCCGGTTCAACTGCGTTGAGCCTTGCCTGAAGATTCCGTACATCAAAACGTTTGGGAGTTATTACGAGGACGTCGTCTACGTAACGTAACCAAGTGACGCTTGAAGGGATGATGTTGGCGAAGTGTTCAGCCTCTAGGTGTTCCATGTACAAGTTAGCTAAGACGGCACTGATGGGGACCCCATACCCATGCCGTATGTTTGTTTGTAGAGCCTGTTATTGAAAGAAAAACAGTTGAAATTAACACAGAGTTCAATAAGGTCAACAAAATCTCCGGGAGGTAGAGGAAGGTTAAGGTCCTGATTGACTTTACGTCGTAGAACCTCGATGGCTTGTGTGGTAGGTACTTTAGTGAAGAGGGAAGTCACGTCCAAACTGCTTAGTTTCTTGTTTCGGATGGAGAGATTTCGGATGCGGTTGAGAAGGTCACCTGAATGTTTAAGATGAGCGGGGCTGATGGTCCCCAGAAGGCAGGAAAGATGTTTGGCAAGAACTCCGGCTAGGTTGTTATCTACTTTGTGGATGAGGACGTCTAGAAAGGGTAGCTTGTCATTGGACTCTTCTTCTAGTGTAAACTGGATCGCCGGTTCAACTGCGTTGAGCCTTGCCTGAAGATTCCGTACATCAAAACGTTTGGGAGTTATCTGATTGATGTGTGCCTCAGGAGATGTGCTCGGTATTATACTCACCCCAAGATCTTTTTCCTTGAGTGAGGTTTGCAGTCTTTGGCCACCTAGATTATACTCTGTCTGCGGTCTTCTTTGCCCTTCCCCGATCTTCATGACTTTACATTTGGCAAGGTTAAATTCAAGGAGCCATTTACTGGACCAGGCTTGTAGCCTGTCTATGTCTCTTTGTAGTCCTGCCTGATCCTCAACTGATTTAATTCTTCTCATTAACTTCACATCATCTGCAAACAGGGACACTTCTGAGTCTATCCCACACACGGGTGGGGTTCGAACCCGCGGTCAGAGAGTCTCAGAACTCTAGACCGCGGTTCGAACCCCACCCGTGGTATGTGGTTTGTTTGCAATCGTGTCATTACGATTTCGTGAGTCTGAGTCTATCCCTTCCGTTATGTCATTCACATATACCAAAAACGGTACAGGTCCTAGGACTGACCCTTTTGGAACCCCACTCGTCACAGGTGCCCACTCAGACACCTCGTCACGTACCATGACTCGTTGTTGCCTCCCTGTCAGATATTCTCTGATCCATTGCAGTCCATTTCCTGTTACGTGTGCCAGATCCTCTAGCTTTTGCATTAACCTCTTGTGAGGAACTGTGTCGAACGCCTTCTTGCAGTCCAAGAAAATGCAGTCTATCCACCCCTCTCTCTCGTGTCTTACTTCTGTTACCTTGTCATAAAACTCCAGTAGGTTTGTGACACAGGATTTTCCTTCCCTGAAACCGTGCTGGTTGTCGTTTATAAGCTTGCGTCTTTCTAGGTGCTCCACCACTGTCCTCCTGATGATCTTCTCCATGCCTTTGCATACTATACACGTCAGTGACACAGGTCTGTAGTTTAATGCCTCGTGTCTGTCTCCTTTCTTAAAAATTGGGACTACATTTGCCATCTTCCACACCACAGGTAGTTGTCCAGTTTCAAAGGAAGTGTTGAAGCTTTTTGTTAGTGGCACACTTAACATCTCTGCTCCCTGTTGTCAGGTCCCACCGCTTTTGAGGTATCGAGTTCACATAACAGCTTCTTCACCTCCTCCTCGGTTGTGTGTATTTCATTCAGCACTTGTTGGTACACCTCCCTATTCTGAATTCCTGGAGTTCTTCCTGTCTCCTCTGTAAATACTTCTTTAAATCTCATGTTGAGCTCCTCACATACCTCTTGGTCGTTTCTTGTGAACTCCCCACCTTCCTTCCTCAGCCTGATTACCTGGTCCTTGACTGTTGTTTTCCTCCTGATGTGGCTATACAGCAGCTTTGGGTCAGACTTGACTTTTGATGCTATATCATTTTCGTATTATCGCTGAACCTCCCTTCTTACCTGTGCATATTCGTTTCTGGCTCTTCGGCTAATCTCTTTATTTTCCTGGGTATTTTGTCTTCTGTACTTTTTCCATTCTCTAGTGCACTTAGTTTTTGCCTCCCTACACCTTTGGGTGAACCAAGGACTCGTTCTGGTCTTCCTATTACTTCTGTTTCCCTTGGGGACAAACCTCTCCTCTGCCTCTTTGCATTTGGTTGTCACATAATTCATCATTTCTTTTACTGTTTTTCCTGCCAATTCTCTCTCCCACTGAACGTCTTTTAGGAAGTTCCTCATGCCTGTGTAGTCCCCCCTTTTGTAGTTTCGTTTCTCCCTTCCTATTCCTGCTCCCCTCTCCACTTGTAGCTCAACTATATAGTCAAAACGCAGAACCAAATGATAACTAGCTCCAAGGGGCCTTTCATACGTGATATCCTCGATGTCCGAACTACTCAATGTGAATACTAGGTCCAGTCTTGCTGGATCATCCTCACCTCTCTCTCTGGTAGTGTCTCTAACATGTTGATGCATGAGGTTTTCCAGTACCACATCCATCATCTTGGCTCTCCATGATTCAGGACCTCCATGTGGCTCCAGGTTTTCCTAGTCAATCTCCTTGTGATTAAAATCACCCATAACTAGTAACTTTGCTCTCCCCATGTGGGCTCTTCTGGCTACCTCGGCTAGTGTGTCTACCATTGCTCTGTTGCTCTCGTCATATTCTTCTCTTGGCCTTCTGCAGTTCTGTGGCGGGTTGTACATTACAGCAATTACCACCTTATGGCTCTCAGACCGAATTGTTCCTACTATGTAGTCCCTTTCGCCCATTCCATCCATTCCTTCCACTTCCTCAAATCCCCACCGGTTCTTAATGAGCAGTGCAACTCCTCCTCCCCCTCTGCTCCCTCTATCTTTCCTGAGGATTTGATATCCAGGTGGAAAGATTGCATCTGTTATCATCCTGATGAGTTTCGTTTCTGTGAGTGCTATTATGTCTTGGGATGTCTCCTTTATTCTTTCATGCCACTCCTCACATTTATTTGTTATACCATCTGCATTTGTATACCAAACCTTCAACTTCTTTTTTAATACCATAGTCTGGGGGGTACGTTGGGGTTGGGAAAGTGGGGGACCTGATGAGGAACTATGGGTGGTTAGTGTGAAGGTGGAGTTTGTAATGAGGTGGGTGGAAGCACTGGGTATGGCATGTGTGTTTTGGGTTAAATTGTTTGGCTGCATTGGGGTTGTCCAGGTTGGGGGACATCTGAAGGTGCTTGTATTTGGGCTTCCTCCTGAGTCTGGGTTCTCCTGTCCATCTCTCTTTCCTCCTTTTGTCTCTGTACCCTCTCTTTCAGTTTCTGTCTTTCTTCTCGTGTTCTGTCATGGTCAAGATACATGCTTTCTCCTGCAGGATCCTGTTTCGAGTCAATTCTGCCTTGAAAATCACTTTGACTGGCCGGATTCTTCCTCTTGCAAACCCCCCTATTCTCAGAAAATTTTCCAGCTGGGTCATGTCATCTTCTCCTATTGCTTTCATGATGTTTTCAATTGTTTTTTTCTCCCCTTGTCTTCTTGATACATAAGTTTTCCCTTCAGCTTCCTGGAGCCCATAAACAAAGACTGATCTCTCTCTTTCATTCTCCCACTGCCTGTCCCTATGTAACCCCTGATTCTATTTAGTTGCCTCCATTGCAGCTTTCCTTTCTTCAATCTCTTCACTTTCTGTTATCCCTTGGCCCAGTGGCTTGTCGCTTTCCCTTCTTAACTTTCCCTGTGCACTGCTGTGGTCTGTTAGGGCTTCTACGTATAGCTTAGCTCTCCCTTTTTCTACACTCCCCTCGATTGTTCCTGATGTGATCCTCTCTTTTTCTCGGGCTCCACGATGGTCTGATAGGGCCTCTGCATACAGTTTCACTCCGTTCTCTACAGTCCTCTTCTTTGTGTCTGAGGTAGCAGTTTCTGATACCATGTCCACATTGCTTTTTAGTTCTTTAGGCTGTTTCAAATTTTTCAGCTCCTCTTAGCCTCTGTTGTTGTGACTTGCTTCTCCCACTTCCTGCATCTATCATTTCCTCCATTTTCTTGCTTTCTGCAGCTATCATCTCCTCAATTTTCATGCTAACCTCCTCTAGCTTCCTTCCCCACTCATGTTCCCTTTCCGTGAGCTCTGCTGCCCAATCTTCCTTTGCAGACTCATCCTCCAGTCCCCTAGTTTTCCCTCCTGCTCTCTGGGACCCCATTTTATATTTTTAAGATGCCACAGAGTGAAAAACTATGTATTTCTGTGTGGTTGTTTTGTGGTGTGATTGCCTGAGTGTTTGTGTGGGGGTGGAGGGAGGGAGAGGAGAAACTGGAGACAGTGGGGAAATGGAAGAGAGGTGAGGAGGGGGAAAGAGTGAAGAATATGAGGAGAGAGTGGAGGAGGGGTGGAGAGAGAATGGGAGTGGCAGAGGGGAGGAGGGTGGGAGAGGGAGGGTTCAGGGAAGGGAGTGGGGGAGAGGTGGGGGAGGGAGCAGGGGGAAAGAGTCTGTGTGGGCCTGTATGTGTGTGTGTGTTAGTTTTGTGTGTCTGTGTGTGTGTTAGTTTTGTGTGTGTGTGTGTGTGTGTGTTAGTTTTGTGTTTGTGTTAGTTTTGTGTGTGTGTATGTGTGTGTATGTGTGTATGTATGTGTACTCACCTAATTGTGGTTGCAGGGGTCGATACTCAGCTCCTGGTCCTGCCTCTGCACTGTCCACTACTGGGTCTCTGCTCTCTCTTCTCCATGAGCTTTATCATACCTTGTCTTAAAACTATGTAAGGTTCCCGCCTCCACTATATCGTTCGCTAGACTATTCCACTTCCTAACTATTCTATGGCTGAAGAATTGCTTCCTAACATCCCTTTGACTCATCTTAATCTTCAGCTTCCAGTTGTGTCCCCTTGTTTCTGTGTTCCCTCTCTGGAACATCCTGTCACTATCTACCTTGTCGATTCCCCGCAGTATTTTGTATGTCGTTATCATGTCTCCTCTGACCCTTCTGTCCTCCAGTGTTGTTAGTCCTATTTCCCTTAACCATTCTTCATAGGGCAGTCTCCTGAGTTGTGGAACTAGCTTTGTCGCAAATCTTTACACTTTCTCTAATTTCTTGACATGCTTGACCAGGTGTGGGTTCCAGACTGGTGCTGCATACTCTAGTATGGGCCTGACGTACATGTTGTACAGTGTCTTGAACGAGTCCTTGTTAAGTTAACGGAATGCTAATCTTAGGTTTGCCAGTCGCCCATATGCTGCCGCGGTTATCTGGTTGATGTGTGTTTCCGGAGACGTGCTTGACGTTATACTGACCCCTAGGTCTTTCTCCTTTGATGGGGTTTGTAGCCTTTGTCCACCTAGCTTGTACTCTGTAAGCGGTCTTCTTTGCCCTTCTCCGATCTTCATGACTTTGCATTTGGTGGGGTTAAATTCGAGAAGCCAGTTGCTAGACCAGATGTCAAGCTTGTCCAGGTCTCTTTGAAGACCTGCTTGGTCTTCATCCGATGTGATTCTCCTCATTAATTTCACATCATCTGCGAAAAGAGACACTTCTGAGTCTATCCCGTCCGTCATGTCATTCACATATACCAAGAATAGCACTGGTCCTAGGACTGACCCCTGCGGTACACCGCTCGTCACAGGCGCCCACTGTCATACCTCATCACGCACCATGACCCATTGTTGTCTCCCTGTGAGGTATTCCCAGATCCATTCCAGTGCCCTTCCTGTTATACACGCTTAGTCTTCCAACTTCTTTACTAATCTCATATGAGGAACTGTGTCAAATGCCTTTCTGCAGTCAAGGAAAATGCAGTCAACCCACCCTTTTCTATCTTGCCTTACCTCTGTTACTTTATCATAAGAACTCCAGGAGGTTTGTTACACAGGATTTGCCTTCCCTGTAAGTGTGTGTATGTATGTGTGTGTATGTATGTGTGTGTGAGTTGTGTGAAAAGTAGTGGTGAAATTGTGTTTTATGGTGTATGAGTGTGTATGTGGGGTGTGCGAGGTCGTCTACAATGCTCCTCTACCTGGCCTGACCTGGCTTACGCCTGATCTACCAGTTAATGTATTCTATGCTTCACCTGTCTTCTCGCCCTTTTCTACTAGAAATTACCAATTGCTATTCGTTACCAAGTACTTGGTATCCTATTCCTTATCGTACTATGAGAGTTGACCATTCACAAACAGCTTGACGCTTAGGTAATTGGAATTTACACCCGACTCCCCGAAAACCACGCATAGGTGAGATGTGCTTGCAATGCAGCCTGTAGTATCCTTTAGTATCCTGCAGATTGTCCAAGTCGATGAGGTGTTCTGGCATATATCCACTTTCGTTTCTTGTTGATATAACCTATTCACTGTATTTCTTTCAATTGTCACATATAAATTTCACTTTAAAACCTTGGGAGACACATGTGGCAACGTCTCCTGGAGCACACTAGGCCTTCCCACTCTGACCCAGCCACCAGATATCAATTTGAACTTCAGGGCAACTCGTAAATCACTTCAAGGGTTCTTCACTACCCTGACACATTTGATGACCCCTGCAGTATCTTGGGTAGCCCTCAAAAACATTTAAATTCGCGGAGCACTAGAAGATGTGACCCGCCCATGCGGTGTCCCTACTGTGAGGTACTAGTAGAGGCAGCCTTACAGCTGTGAGGTACTAGCAGACACAGCCTTGTAACTGTGAGGTACAAGCAGAGACAGCCTTGCAACTATGAAGTACTAGCAAAGGCAGCCTTGTAACTGTGAGGTACTATCGGAGGAAGCCTTCTAACTGTGAGGTACTAGCAGAGGCAGCCTTGTAACTATGAGGTACTAGCAGAAGCACTCTTGTAACTGTGAGGGACTAGCAGAGACAGTCTTGCAACTGTGAGGTACTATCAGAGGCAGCCTTGTAACTGAGAGTGACTAGCAAAGGCAGTCTTGCAACAGTGAGGTACTAGCAGAGGCAGCCTTGTAACTGTGAGATACTAGCAGAGGGTGCCTTGCAACTTTGAGGTACTAACAGAGGCATCCTTGAAATTGTGAGGTACTAGCAGAGGCATCCTCGAAACTGTGAGGAACTAGCAGAGGCATCCTTGTAACTGTGAGGGACTAGCAGAGGAAACCTCGCAACTGTGAGCTACTAGCAGGCGTACCTTCGAAACTGTGAGCTACTAGCAGGCGTACCTTCGAAACTGTGAGCTACTAGCAGGCGTACCTTCGAAACTGAGGGTTACTAGCAGAGGCAGCCTCGCAACTGTGAGGAACAAGGAGAGTCAGCCTCGGAACTGTGAGGTACTAGCAGACGCAGCCTCGCAACTGAGAGAGTGTAGCAGAGGCAGCCTTGTAACTGTGAGATATTAGCACAGGTAGCCTCTCAACTGTGAGGTACTACCAGAGGCAGCCTCGCAACTGTGAGGTACTAGCAGAGGCAGCCTCGCAACTGTGAGGTACTAGCAGAGCCAATGTTGTAACTGTAAAGTACAAACTGAAGCAGCCATCAGTCCAATACAAAGTAGAAAGTTGAAAGGAGAGGAGGAGTTTGAGGTAATCAGTCCCTCGGCTTGGAGTCGATGTGTTCAGTCCATCAATCTTGAACCAAGTACAGCATAGGGCAAAAAGAAGTTGCTTATATACTGTAGACAGGTGAGACGAAGCAGGATGGTACCACTATGTCCCCGCCTCCTCCTGCTTTGTCTCACCTGTCTACAGTATATAAGCAACTTCTATTTGCACTATGCTGTACTTGCTTCAAGATTGATGGACTGAACACATCGACTCCAGTTCGAGGGACTGATTACCTCAAACTCCTCCTCTCCTTTAACTTTGTACTTTGTATTGGACTGATGAAGCCACTGTGTGGCGAAACGTTTTCCTCAATAAAGATACCCATGTGTTGCATATGTGTCTAATTTAACAACTTGTCGGTTCTTTGAACCATTCATCTACAAATTGTCAGGTACTAGCAAAGGCAGCCTCGCAACTGTCTGGTACTAGCAGAGGAAGCCTTGTAACCGTGAGGTAATAGCAGAGGCAGCAGTGTAACTGAGGTACTAGCAGAGGCAGTCTTGAAACTGTGAGCAACTACAGAGGCAGCCGTGTAACTGTGAGGTTCTAGTAGAGGCAGCCTTCCAGCTGTGAGGTACTAGGAGACACAGCCTTGTAACTGTGAGGTACTAGCAGAGACAGCCTTGTAACTGTGAGATACTTAGTAGAGGCTGCCTTCCAGCTGTGAGGTACTAGGAGACACAGCCTTGTAACTGTAAGGTACTAGCAGAGGAAGCCTCGCAACAGAGAGGTAATAGCATAAACAGCCTTCTAACTGTGAGGAATTAGCAGAGGCAGTCTTGCAACTGTCACGAACTACAGAGGCAGCCTTGTAACTGTGAAGTACTATCAGAGGAAGCCTTGTAACTGTGAGATACTATCAGATGCAGCCTTGTAACTGTGAGGTACAAGCAGAAGCACTCTTGTAACTGTGAGGTACTAGCAGAGGCAGTCTTGCAACACTGTGATAAACTGGCAGAGGTAGCCTAGTAACTGAGAGAGACTAGCAGAGGCAGTCTTGCAACTCTGATGTACTAGCAGAGGCAGCCTTCTAACTCTGAGGTACTGGCAGAGGAATCCTTGAGATTGTGAGGTACTAGCAGAGGCAGCCTCGAAACTGTGAGTTAATAGCAGAGGCAGCCTCGTAACTGTGAGGAACTAGCAGAGGCATCCTTGCAACTGTGTGGGACTAGCACAGGCATCCTCGCAACTGTGAGGTACTAGCAGACGCAGCCTCGCAACCTAGAGTTACTAGCACAAAAAGTCTTGTAACTGTGAGGAATTAGCAGATGTAGCCTCGCAACTGTTAGGTACTAGCAGACGCAGCCTCGCAATCTAGAGTTACTAGCACAAAAAGCCTTGTAACTGTGAGGAATTAGCAGATGTAGCCTCACAACTGTGAGGTACTAGCAGAGGCACCCTCTCAATTGTGAGGTGGTAGCAGAGTCAGCATCAAACTGTAAGGTACTAGGTACTGTAAGGTAAGGTACTAGATTATAGTATGCAAATAGGGCAAAATCGAAGTTGTTAGAGGTGGGAACTTGGGTGGGAGGGGCGTTGGGTCAGAGGTTTGGATGGAATACAGTGGATATGATAAAAATTTGAGGTGTTGTTTTTTGTAATGTGCCGCAAGTTGCACAGGAGTTTAATTCTTCTGCGGTGATAGAGGCAGCTGTGGGTAGGATGGCAGGATGGAGGCTGGGGGAGATAACTCTCATGGAGGTGGATATTCGGCGGCTGCAAAAGAGGGTTTTGCGTTTTATTTGGGGTTATGGAAGACATTGGTTGCGGGAGGGAGTGGTTATGACTAGGGTGGCGAGAGGAGGTATGGGATTGATACCTCTGAGGAGGCGATTGATGGGGATTTACGTGAGGCAGGAATTTTTGGCGAGGGGAGGGGTGAGAGTGGACAGGGTTATGAGGGAGAGCAGGCTGTGGTGGCATGGTAAGGATCTTCAGGTTTGTGAGGCACTCTTGCGACATCTCATAGTAGTCTCGGAACTGCGGAAAATGCGGGTTAAGGTGCTTGATAGGGTTGGAACTAGTGAGTTGGAGATACAGAGGGCGGCAGCTTATCCAAAGTATGATTGGGGGGCTACGTGGTTTTGGTTAAAAAGGTTAAAATTGCCGGCCAGGGTGCGGGAAACGGGGTTTAGGTTTCTGCATAATATAATGGCATCCAGAGCTCAACTTTTCGTTATGGGTCTGATAAAGGACGGGCTCGGCAAGTGCTGTGGGATATTGGAAACGGCTTTTCATATCGTATATTTTTGTGAGGATTTGGCTAGGGTTCAAGAGTGGTTCGGTGAAGTAATCAGGGAGGTGGGGGAGGGGGGTTGTCTGTGTTGCGGGTTTTAAGTTTAGATGTTGCGGGTAGTCCTGAGGGTGTTAGGCGTGCGGTTATGTATCTGGTTTTTGATTATGTTTTTGTAACTTGGGGTATGAGGGAGGTTAGGGGCGAGGGGAGAATCCGGTCTCTTGCAGCACGGTTCTTTAGAACAAAATGCAGGAATCAAGGACTTTACGGTCAGGCATGGGAGCGGGGGTTTTTGGTGGGGTATAGGTAGTTGACAATGGGGACTTTATTGGGGGGAGGAGGGATGGGAATGGTACGAAAGGGGTTGGTCTCCCGGGGAGAGGGTTGGATTAGAGTATGTGTTGATTAGGAGGTATGCACGAGTATGAGAGGGGGGAGGGAGAGGGCGGGGAGGAAGTGGGTTATGGGTCGTTTGGAGAATGTATCTGTGACTTTGACGGGGGGAGGGAATGGTAGGAAGATGTCAGGAGCAAGCAATGGGGGTTTGTCTGGCGCAGGGGTCCTGGTAAGGTCTGGCATACGTAAGTGTATGTTAGGATTCATATATGCATATAGATGTATACGCCTGATGTTTCACCTATAATAGTTTGGTTATAGTCTGTTCTTTCCCGTTTATTATATTTATATAAAAAAAAGTTATGATTCTGGTTATATATATTCATGTCATTCCCTCGGTATACTGATCACGTTGCACGTTTCAGTATATATTAATGGTCATATATTATGTATATTAATGTTCACGGTTGAGTATAGACGAAAGAATGGTTAATGTACTTAGACATTTTGTCATAAATGTTTCCCAATGTTTTGTGTCAGTCACAATGAGATAGTGAGGTGGTGAGAGTGTGGGTTTCAATGTTCACATTAGGTTATAATAATATACATTATTAAATATATTTTACCAAACGTTTCCTCATGATGATTGTAATAGTAATAGGTACTGTGTAGGTCTCTTAGGGTAGGTGGGATTGTAGGGGGGGTCAAGTTTTTATGGTTCTCCATTGTGTTATTAAATACATAACGTGTTTGTGCTTCTTTGGCAGTAAGTAATGTACATGGTGCTTAAATATGTAAGGTATATATTGTTGAGTGCTTATTGTCAGTACGTTGCATTGTATGTTTTTCCATAAATTTCGATTTTTTGTACATTCGGTTGTTGGTTTGTATTTGCGATAACCTTATTTGTTATAAGGTGTCATATTGATGTGTGGATTTTGTATATTTTGTTTACATAAAATAAATAATAAAAAAAACAATAAATAAATAAAAAAATTCTCATGATTGTTATGGCAATAGGCACAATTAGTGTGCAGATTTCTTTTGGGGTAGGTGGGGTTGAGGAGGGGGTCATGTTTTTATAGTTCTCGATTGTGATATTAAATAAATTACGTGTTGTTCTTACTGGCAGTTAGAATTGTACATGATGCCAAAGATATGTATTTTTATATTGTCTTGTGCTTTATCGTCAGTATGTTGCATTGTATTCGTGTTTAATTGTATTCGTGTTTCATTGTATTCGTGTTTCATTGTATTCGTGTTGCATTGTATTCGGATGGTATTTTGAAGCCGAGATTCATGTGTGTATATACACATGGTTGTTGGTTGTATTATTGTAATATCCTGTACTAGTTATAAGGTTCATATTGATTTGTGTGTATGTATAATGTCTGTTTTAAATAAAATATAAAAAAAAACTATGAGGTACTAGCAGAGGCAGCCTTGCAACTATGAGGTACTAGCAGAGGCAGTCTTGTAACTGAGAAATAATAGCAGAGGCATCCTTGCAACAGTGAGGTACTAGCCGAGGCATCCTTGCAACAGGGAGGTACTAGCCGAGGCATCCTTGCAACAGTGAGGTACTAGCCGAGGCAGCCTCGGAACTGTGAGGTACTAGAAGCGTCAGTCTCGCTAATGTGAGGTACTAGCAGAGGCAGCCTGGCAACTTTGAGGTACTAGCAGAGGCAGCCTTTCAACTGTGAGGTAATAGCAGAGGCAGCCAGGCAACTTTGAGGTACTAGCAGAGGCAGCCTTTCAACTGTGAGGTAATAGCAGAGGCAGCCTGGCAACTTTGAGGTACTAGCAGAGGCAGCCTTTCAACTGTGAGGTAATAGCAGAGGCAGCCTTGCAACTGTGAAGTACTAGCAGAGCCAGCCTCGAATCTGTGAGGTACTAGCAGAGGCAGCCTATCAACTGTGATTTACTAGCAGAGGCAGCCTTGCAACTGTGAGGTACTAGCAGATGCACCCTTGTAACTATAAGGTACTAGCAGAAGCATCCTTGCAACTGCGAGGTACTAGCAGAGGCAGCCTTGCAACTGCGAGGTACTAGCAGAGGCAGCCTGGCAACTTTGAGGTACTAGCAGAGGCAGCCTTTCAACTGTGAGGTAATAGCAGAGGCATCCTTGCAACTGTGAGGTACTAGCAGATGCACCCTTGTAACTATAAGGTACTAGCAGAAGCATCCTTGCAACTGCGAGGTACTAGCAGAGGCAGCCTTGCAACTGCGAGGTACTAGCAGAGGCAGCCTTGCAACTGCGAGGTACTAGCAGAGGCAGCCTTGCAACTGCGAGGTACTAGCAGAGGCAGCCTTGCAACTGCGAGGTACTAGCAGAGGCAGCCTTGCAACTGCGAGGTACTAGCAGAGGCAGCCTTGCAACTGCGAGGTACTAGCAGAGCAGCCTTGCAACTGCGAGGTACTAGCAGAGGCAGCCTTGCAACTGCGAGGTACTAGCAGAGGCAGCCTTGCAACTGCGAGGTACTAGCAGAGGCAGCCTTGCAACTGCGAGGTACTAGCAGAGCAGCCTTGCAACTGCGAGGTACTAGCAGAGGCAGCCTTGCAACTGCGAGGTACTAGCAGAGGCAGCCTTGCAACTGCGAGGTACTAGCAGAGGCAGCCTTGCAACTGCGAGGTACTAGCAGAGGCAGCCTTGCAACTGCGAGGTACTAGCAGAGGCAGCCTTGCAACTGCGAGGTACTAGCAGAGCAGCCTTGCAACTGCAGGTACTAGCAGAGGCAGCCTTGCAACTGCGAGGTACTAGCAGAGGCAGCCTTGCAACTGCGAGGTACTAGCAGAGGCAGCCTTGCAACTGCGAGGTACTAGCAGAGGCAGCCTTGCAATTGTAAGACAATCATATGCATGAAAACTCTGGATAAAATGTAGGTTCATAGCTGTGTAGCACCTACCTGAGTTTAGAACCCGATGTGTAATACTGGGTCAACCCCATGTGCACTCCTGTGTGTGCAACCACCTGAGTGTGTGACACACCACCTGAGTGTGTGCACCACCTGAGTGTTAGCACACGCACCTAGTGTGTAGCAACCACCTGAGTGTGTAGCACCACTGATGTGTAGCACCACCTGATGTGTAGCAACCACCTGAGTGTGTAGCAACCACCTGATGTGTAGCAACACCTGAGTGTGTGCAACCACCTGAGTGTGTAGCAACCACCTGAATGTTAGCAACCACCTGAGTGTGTAGCACCACCTGAGTGTGTACAACCACCTGAGTGTGCACCACCTGAGTGTTTAGCACACCACCTAAGTGTGTAACACCACCTGAGTGTGTGCAACCACCTGAGTGTGTGACACACCACCTGAGTGTGTAGCAACCACCTGAGTGTGTAACACCACCTGAGTGTGTAGCAACCACCTGAGTGTGTAACACACCACCTGAGTGTGTAGCAACCACCTGAGTGTGTAGCAACCACCTGAGTGTGTGGCACACCACCTAAGTGTGCACCACCTGAGTGTGTAGCAACCACCTGAGTGTGTAGCAACCACCTGATGTGTAGCAACCACCTGAGTGTGTAGCAACCACCTGAGTGTGTAGCAACCACCTGAGTGTGTAGCAACCACCTGAGTGTGTAGCAACCACCTGAGTGTGTAGCAACCACCTGAGTGTGTAGCAACCACCTGAGTGTGTAGCAACCACCTGAGTGTGTAGCAACCACCTGAGTATGTAGCAACCACCTGAGTGTGTAGCAACCACCTGAGTGTGTAAGAAGCACCTGAGTGTGTAGCAACCACCTGAGTGTGTAAGAAGCACCTGAGTGTGTAGCAACCACCTGAGTGTGTAAGAAGCACTGAGTGTTAGACCACCTGAGTGTCTCGCCTGGTGTGTACCCTCAGGTGTAGTACTCAGGTGTAGCACCTAGGTGTCACGTTACCCCAGGTTGTACGTTACCCTCGGGTGTACGTTAACATCCAGGTGACTACCCTAGGTTGACTTACCCTCCAGGGGTGTACGTTACCCTCCAGGGGTGTACGTTACCCTCCAGGGTTGTACGTTACCCTCCAGGGGTGTACGTTAACATCCAGGGCTGTACGTTACCCTCTAGGGTTGTACGTTACCCTCCAGGGGTGTACGTTACCCTCCAGGGGTGTACGTTACCCTCCAGGGTTGTCATCCACTTGAATGGATGACACCAGCCATGAAATTAATCAAATAAAATACATTATATATTAATTCGTTACTTACTGTCACAACAAATACAGTCAGGTCCTATACAGCTGTGGTTTGCCAGAGGGTTTCTACAAATTTAATGTCCAACAGAGCCAGGACACTTGTCAGAGGAGGACAGAGTGCTTCTCGGGTGCAACACTTGCAGGCAGAGCTGCACACTCCAACACTTCATACTCTACGTTGTGACAACTTTCTCTACACACACCGTAGCCTTCATTGCATAGTGGTATGACACTGCACTCTGTTGAAGAATGTAAAGTCTGTTGTTAATAGATGTGGAAAGTTAATTAAGAAACTAATGCATTTCCTCCCAGTTTATTCCGTAAATTTTGTGGCAAGAAACTATTGCTGTACTTTTTTAAAAATACCCCTTTTAGATAAATACACTGAAAAACAAAATAGTAAAATAACGTATCTGAAGCTGAAATGAAGAAACCATAAGAAATTTAACACAAAGAGCATTATAAAACTTATATTGAAACATATTTAGTTGAATATCCAGCGTATAAACAACACAAAGCAATAATGCCTATCTAAAACTAAGGAAATACGTGGAAAAATAAACACATAAGCAGTATAATGTGATCCTTTATTGACAACGTTTCGCCCACGCAGTGGGCTTTATCAAGTCACAGACAGATCTACCTGGATAAAAAGATACATGAGTATTTATAGGATTTAGTTAGGTGGAGAATGCTGCATGTGACATCTTCAAAGTAGTGTGATAGAGTCTAGAACCTTGGGTAGGTTCTAGACTCTATCACACTACTTTGAAGACTGTCACATGCAGCATTCTCCACCTGACTAAATCGTATAAATACCCTTGTTTCTTTTATCCAGGTAGATCTGTCTGTGACTCGATAAAGCCCACTGCGTGGGCGAAACGTTGTCAATAAAGGATCACATTATACTGCTTATGTGTTTATTTTTCCATTGTGTCGGTATTTTATACGATTTATTTCCAAGGAAATACATATTTCAAAACTGTGAGGTAAAAGTTCATTAGATAGGAGAGAAGGTATGAGTGAATGGTAGTGGAACTTTGTTGGGCAGTCTGCTTGCTCTGTAGGGTGTGTGCATTGTTAGCCACAGCTCCTGGCCCCGCGTCTTCACTGGCCGCTACTGTGTCACCCTCCTTGCGCCATGAGCTTTATCATACCTCTTCTTGAAGATATGAATGGATCCTGCCTCCACTACATCACTTCCCAAACTATTCCACTTCCCGACAACTCTGTGACTGAAGAAATACTTCCTAACATCCCTTTGATTCATCTGAGTCTTCAACTTCCAACTGTGTCCCTTGTTGCTGTGTCCCATCTCTGGAACATTGTCTCTGTCAACCTTGTCAATTCCTCTCAGTATTTTGTATGTCGTTATCATATCCCCCCTATCTCTCCTGTCCTCCAGTGTCGTCAGGTCGATTTCCCTTAACCTCTCCTCGTAGGACATACCCCTTAGCTCCGGGACTAGTCTTGTTGCAAACCTTTGCACTTTCTCTAGTTTCTTTACGTGCTTGGCTAGGTGTGGGTTCCAAACTGGTGCTGCATACTCCAGTATGGGCCTAACATACACAGTGTACAGGGTCCTGAACGATTCCTTATTAAGATGTCGGAGTGCTGTTCTTAGGTTTGCTAGGCGCCCATTTACTGCAGCAGTTATTTGGTTGATGTGCGTCTCAGGAGATGTTCCTGGTGTTATACTCACCCCAAGATATTTTTCCTTGAGTGAGGATTGTAGTCTCTGTCCCCCTAGACTGTACTCCGTCTGCGGTCTTCTTTGCCCCTCCCCAATCTTCATGACTTTGGTGGGGTTGAACTCCAGGAGCCAATTGCTGGACCAGGCCGGCAGCCTGTCCAGATCCCTCTGTAGTTCTGCCTGGTCCTCGTCCGATTGAATTTTTCTCATCAACTTCACATCATCTGCAAACAGGGACACTTCGGAGTCTATTCCTTCCGTCATGTCGTTCACAAATACCAGAAACAGCACCGATCCTAGGACTGACCCCTGTGGAACCCCACTCGTCACAGGCGCCCACTCTGACACCCACCAGTTGACAGTTACTTGACTTTCGGCTCCCATCAAATGTGTAAGTATTCAGTCCACTCCTGTTTAATAATATATGATGTGTTTGGGTTAATCTGGTTTATAAAAAGCTTCATTCTGGTTTTTATTCGGCAGTTCATCCTGTCCTGATTTGGGCTTAAGTACTGTAGCGTAATCATTTTTGTCCTCATTTCTTTTAAAGGCAATACGTCTATCATGGGAGTGATTTCTCGAATGATGTGTAATCTTCTGTTTCTTTATTTTAGCCTTGATTGTCGGCTCAGGTCATCTGACACAGGATCTGAAAATTAATCGGGCATCTGTACCTAAACTGGTCCCCATCTTCTCGTAGCAGACACACAATCAGCTATCCAGTTGTCCTCCAGTTATCACTTCACCAAAGTCTCATGGTGGTTCACGACTGGCGACTCTACTGCTTCGGAAGGGTAGTGATTTTCCGAGTATCTTAATACCTCGGTTCGTCAGGATCCCTACTCATGATGGAGTCAATCTTTACTTCAAGTATCGCAACAGTCACGTCCACCTGAGATTAACCCCCCCACCCCACCCCGCTCTATATCAACGGCTAAGCGTTCCAAACCAGGATTCAGAGCTACGTCCTCAGAACATCGATATGGCAGTTATTATAAATTATTAATGGTGTACACACTAGCTTTGAGTTACTAATTTATGCATTTCATTTTCCATTCTTTGCTTCAAGAAGGATTAATATCATGGTTTAAGTGTTTTATATTCTATACTAGTTCTACCTATTAATAAAAAAATTATCTTGTGTTATTAATTTTTCTACATTTTCATTTTTATAAAGAGAAATCGGCCTTACTAAATACTCTTTCGGGATCTGATAGAGCTGTTGAACCTTCACAAAAACTAATAGCCAAAATACTTAATAAGCGACTGAAAACATGTCGATTTATTTTCCACATCATATAAGTCTATAAACACTGTCAGCATCAACAACCACGACTTTCCAGCATAATCCCTAAACAACCAGCATAAGTAGCTGGGGAAAACTCTCAGGTCTCATGAGGAAGGTAAACGGTGAACCTGTTATACTAAATGCTCAACCCATCATGAACGAAGACCACAACGTGCTAGTGTTGACAATGTTTACCTTCCTGTGCAGGCTTCAGGCGGTGTAAGTCACTAGTCTCGTCGGTCATCAATCATTAAGGGTTTTTCCCCGGAGATGAAGCCTTGACTCACCTTTTCCCTCAATACATAGAAGAGAGAGGAGCCAAACAAGTACCAAACGGTGAAAAAAATCAGAATTCAAGAAAGCTAAAAAAAAAATAAAAAACAAGAGAGATGACGTGATTAGAGTAATTGATAAAATCATCTTTAAGGAATGCCGATTGTGTTTAAGCACACAGAAGAGCACCCAACCAAGGAACTCACGAAGTGCATCAAAATTCTTAACACCATTCTTGAAAATGTGAGCCCACTCCTACTGTCAGAGGCAAGTATGTATGGGAAAGTGTGTCGTACCCATTTGGCTCTATACTGGGGGTTATACTGGAATAAGATCCCAACATTTAAGAGGGATTATTAATCAAATTTACAGGAAACTGTAGAAATCGGCCATTGTGTGATCAGAGCTCGTCAAGAACTTTTCTGTCTTAGTATATCTCACTATGCTCTGAAAACATAAACCTAAAACTACACCTAATGTTGTCGGCATCAGTTTTTGCTCCATCGTTACTAAAACAGTTATCAGAAGAATCCCTACAAATTTTTATCAAACTATTTGGATAGTTTAGTAGAGCTGCATGACGTCAACTTCATTATGGGCACAACTGTGTGGGAGACTCACATCTGCACCAAATCCATTTGCAATGCTAGCCTAAAATCAAGCAATATTTCAAGCAACATTTCAACTGAAAATTGCGAATGTCACAGTAGTAAATTAAATCCATCTGAACATTTTCTTTTTCAAGTACTGGGAAAATATTTTGACAAACAGATAATATGCATTGCAGCTAATGTCCGTCTCAGCCTTGCTTTCCCTGCAGGCTCTGAATAACTGTATTTGTTGCAAGGTGTTGCAGACACTGCAAGTTCCAAATATTGGCATAAAATATACTGCAAAATCAACATCCTCTGATATCAAGAGAAGCCTCTCTACAGTTGAAGGCCCAGCTGAGAGAGAATCTATATACATTATTTCCGACAATTCTGGCAATCCTAATAAAATATAGGAATAAGATGTTTCCTTGGAAGAGTTCTAGACTATTGGTGTAACTTCTATCACCTTATCGTAGAACTCCTGAAGCCGTGCTGATTGTCATGTATGAGCCCCGTTCCTTTCAAAATGACTCCTAATAGTCTTCTCTATAATTTTACAAACTATACATATTAGCGATACGGATCTGCAGTTTAGTGCTGCCTGTCTCATTTCATAAAATTGGGACTACGTTTGTTGTCTTCCACACCTCAAGCAGTTTCCATGTTTCAATAGATGTATTGTTGTAAGTGGCACACACAGTGCATCTGTTCCCCCTCTCAGGACCCATGGAGAGATGTTATCTGTGCCCACCACCTTCGAGGTATCTAGCTCACCTTTCAGTTTCTTCTCTTTCTCGGTTGTGTGCAGTGTACAGCAATTGTTGGAACAACCTACTCCCTCGGTTTTTTGGAAGACTGTCACCACTGTGAATACCTCCCTGAATCTTGAGCTGTTCCTCACATATATGAGGGTTGCTCCATGTGAGCTCCCCTCCTTCCTTCCTCACCCTGATCACCTGGTCCTTGACTGTTGGTTTCCTCCTGATGTGACTGTTATTATTATTATAATCAAAAGAAGCGCTAAACCACAGGGGTTATACAGCTGATGTGGCTGTATAACAACTTTGGGTCAGATTTGGCTTTTGATACTATGTCATTCTAGTATTGCCAATGTGCCTCTCTCCTTCTCTCCTTATCCATTCAAATTCATTTCTTGCACTTCCGCTCAACTCCCGGTTTTCCTAAGTTTTTTGCCTTTTATACATTTTCCATTCTCTATCACACTTGTCTTTGGCCTCTCCACACATCCAGATAAAGCATAAGCTCACTCAGTAGTAGGGTTTTCTACAGTATGGCGCAAGATGGCTGCCATGTGCATGGAACCCCCCCACATCCGGTCCCCTGCCCCACCCCCACTAACACATAGGTGTGAAATTTCACACCTATGTGTTAATGACCCTTCAAACGCCACTACCCCTTTTTTTCGATTTTTTTTTTCGAAGAAAAACAAAATTCTATTTTTTTTTCGAATTTTCAATTTTTTTTCAAATTTTCATTTTTTTCAATATTTCGATTTTTTTTCGAATTTCATTTTTCTCGAATATTTCATTTTGAAGTTAGGAATAACAAGTTAAAACAGGATAACATTAATGCATTTTTTCATCATTTATTATACAATTAATACATATACAAATATAAAAAGGTACAATTTTCCATGTTTTAGGGAAACAGAAGTCAATGACTAAAATCAACATAGGGAAAAACATTACACACACATTTTCTCAAGTTCAACAAATTTCCCCATTTTTGGGTAACAATAAAAAGTTCCACTATTACACATTTTTCATGTTCACCAACTAAATTTCATGATTACCATTATCTAAGATCACACAAACACACACACACACACACCAAGGCAAGACAAGGCACAACAAATTCCTAAGTCACAAATTCACTATTCTACCATGTACAAGCCCCAACACCTCACACTCCTTAACCTGAACCTCCCCTGCACCTCACTCTTCCTTTCATATCTCGCCCCCTTCACCTCACCTCACTCACACACCCTACAACCCAAGATAACACAAATTTTCAACACTTTGCTCTACATACACTTTTCATTTTTGTTTAATTATTCACACATTTTTTCTCGTTTTTGTAATACAACAAATTTTCAGACGTTTTAATATCCACTAACATTTTTTCACTCATATCCCACAATATTTCACATTCCTAAAACACACCAATACTCCCATTACACACCTATATTCAACTTCTTGAGAAATTCACCAGATGAATCTACTTGATGCTACGACGAAACACAATACTGAAATGATTACTCTCTCAGAAAACACTTTTAAAATCCGCGATTTAAGTTGCCAATTACTCATTTTCTAAATTCGACATAAGATCTATCACACATTGTCATCATTTAATAAAATTTATAATAATTCATTACATGGGATTTCTTCAAAAGCATATATATTATTCCATCATATATTTGAATTAATATGATTAGTCATACATTGTTAATAAACCTTATTTATAGTAAAAGAAATATTCAGATTATATTTTTGTAGCAACTCTTGCCAACTCGCTCATGACGTCACGCCCAACCAAACAGGATTGAGCAGGTAAACCTAGTGGAGTGTGACGTCACGGGAGTTCTCATACGTATCACACCATGTTTCACATTACCAACTCTATTCAACAACTTTTCACTTCTATATTTTCTTTTAAAATATTTACAATACCTTTAATTTCATTAAAATTTATGCTCACACACTCACACAAACATACATACTGCCAAACACCATTGAATACGCTCAAAAACACCACTGAATACTATCAAAACACCATCAAACTTTAACATCTCCACACACACACACACACACACCTGCATCTCGAGACAGCTGCTAGCGAGAAGATGTGAGGTCACTCTGTGACCTTACTACCACCAACCTTCCTCGTCTCAATAATATAGACAAAAAATAGGACACATACACACATACTTTTCTCAATAACTGTTAAAAAATATTCCCACATCAACATCCCTCAACATCTCACTACAGAACACATTCAAAACACTCTCGCACATCATTTGATCACCACCAAAACACCTTTGAATACCCCCAAAAACACCAATGAATACTCCCAAATCTTCATTGAATACTCCCAAAATACCACTGAACTCCAAAAAACACTATCAAACACCTTTGTATAATCCCAAAACACCATTGAAACATTCAAAAACACTCTTATACGTCATTCGAACACCACCAAAACACTCTTATACATCATTTGAACACCTTCAAAAACACTACCAAAACACCATTGAATACCACATTACCAACTCTATTCAACAACTTTTCACTTCTATATTTTATTTTAAAATATTCACAATACCTTTAATTTCTTTAAAATTTATGCTCACACACTCACACAAACACACACTCACTCACACACAGTTCCTCTGCCATGTGTTTTCGCACACACAAGGTACTGCTTACTGACGTCGACCAGAACATCTGTATCTCCAGACGGCTGCAAGCAAGGAGGTGTGAGATCACTCTGTGACCTCACTACCACCAACATACCTCATCTCACTCATAACCCACAGCACCCCCATCAACACACACATACTCACACACACACATTTCTCAATAACACCACCTCGTATTAACACCTAGGGATATTTTAACTCAACGGCCCCATCATGACGATAGGAGACAGAGTGTAGGTTGTGTTAAAGAGTGGTGATGGTTACTCTGACTCCTAACGTCATGTTGGGGCCGTTGGATTAAAATATCCCTAGGTGTTAATACGAGGATGAGTATTGAAAGGATGTTTTAGGGGTGATGTGGGTGAGAAATGTGATATGTAGCATAGATGAGAACTGAAATGGTAATCAGTTTTATGTTTTGGTGAATATAACTTAAATTTTTGATGGGTAAGTTGTATTAATTTTTTGGATAACGTATGTCTTAAGTGTTCGTGAACAGATTTAGTGTACATGCTTGTGTGATTGTGACTATCACTTTTGTGTTTTAGGGTATATATGACTAGTGTAACTCTAATTTTTGTGATAAATTGTTAGATTTGTGATCATGTGTTAGATTTTGAATATGACTTAGTTTTGGTTATGTCTCATGTCTTAGTTGGAGGTGTATGTGTTATGTCTTAGTTGGAAGTGTATGTCTTAGTTTATGGTGTCTGTTAGTTTAGGTAATGTCTCATACCTTAAATTTGTTGTGCTTATGTCATGTCTTAGTTGGGTTTGATCATGTTATGTCTTAGTTTTTTTGTGTTTATGCTGTGAAGTCTGGAGAATGGGATGAGTAAACTTTTATTAAGAGTGTGTAGTTTGGTGGATGAGATGTAATTTCAGTTAATGAGATGTGTGATTGAGAATGTAATTTGGTGGATGAGTTAGAAATGTTAAATGTTATTTGGGAATATTCAGTGGTGTTTTGGGAGTATTCAATAGAGATTTGGGAGTGTTTTTTGGAGGTGTTCAAATGATGTAAGAGAGTGTTTTAACGGTTAGATTAGGTTAAATGTTATTTGGGTTAGGTTAGGTGTTGATAGGTTGGGTTAGGTTAGGTTAGGTTAAATGTTATTTGGGTTAGGTTAGTTGTTGTGTGGTTAGGTTAGGTTAGGTTAAATGATATTTGGGAGTAATCGATGGTGTTTTGGTAGTATTCAGAGGTGTTTTGGGTCATGTCTTAGTTGGATGTGATCATGTTATGTCTTAGTTTTTGTGAGGATACCAGGTCTTCGGACTGTTTGGGTAAGACTTTTGCAGAGACAGTATTGTTCCTGTGTGTTTATGGAATGTAATATGATGTTTAATTTTTATTAAGGCAGTTGTGGTGTTTAATTTTTGTACCATGTGTGAGCAGGGAGATGGGTACTGAGGTGTGGTTAGGTAAAGGCAGTTTTTGTTTTGTGTATAGTTTTGCTGCAGTTTGTAGTTGTATTCTGATATTTTCCAGTAAAGATAAGACAACCTAGTATATAGGTTAATACGAAGGAGATTGATTATATTTGTGTTTCGTTTTCTGGTAGGGTGAGAGCTTATGTATATGTTTCAATATGCGATTTTGTCATGACATGTATTGTATGTACTGTTTTAAATAAAATATAAAAAAAAAAAAGTTTTTGTGTTTATGCTGTAAAGTCTGGAGAATGAGTGAATAAACTTTTATTATGAGTGTGTAGTTTGGTGGGTGAGATGTAATTTCAGTTAATGAAATGCGTGATTGAGAATGTAATTTGGTGGGTGGGATAGAAATGTTAAATATTATTTGGGAGTATTCAGTGGTGTTTTGAAAGTAATCAATGGTGCTTTGGGAGTATTCAATGGTGTTTTGGGAGAATTCAATGGTGTTTTGAGAGTATTCAATGGTGATTTGGTAGTAATCAATACTGTTCTAGGGTATTCAGTTGGTTTTTATTAATCAGTGCTCCTTTTGGGCGTATTCAATGGTGTGGGTTGATGCGGGTGTTGTGGTTATGAATGAAAAAGATTAGGTTAGGTTAAATGTTATTTGGGTTAGGTTAGGTTAAATTTTATTTGGGTTAGGTTAGGTGATGTTGTCTTGGGTTAGGTTAGGTAGTATTCAATGGTGTTTTGGTGTATTCAAATGATGTATGAGAGTGTTTTAAAGGTTAGGTTAGATTAAATGTTATTTGGGTCAGGTTAGGTTAAATGTTATTTTGGGAGTATTCGATGGTGATTTGGTAGTATTCAATGGTATTTTGGGGGTATTCAAATGATGTATGAGAGTGTTTTGAAGGTTAGGTTAGGATAGTTTTGGTTAGGTTAGATGTTGTTAGGTTGGGTTAGGTTAGGATAGGTTAGGTTAAATGTTATTTGGGTTAGGTTAGGTTAAATGTTATTTTGGGTTAGGTTAGGTTAGGCTAAATGTTATTTGGGAGTAATTGATGGAGTTTTGATAGTATTCAATGATGTTTTGAGGGTATTCAAATGATGTATGAGAGGTTTTGAATGTGTTCTGTAGTGAGATGTTGAGGAATGTTGGTGTGAGAATATTTCTTAATAGTTATTGAGAAAAGTATGTGTTTGATGAGGGTGATGGTGTTCAAACGATGATTTGAGAGTATTCAAAAAGTGTTTGATAGTGATTTTGAAGGTGTTCAAATGTTGTATGAGAGTGTTTTGAAGGTGATCAAATGCTGTATTTGAGTCTTTTGGTGGTGTTCAAAGTAATCTGGAATGTGTTCTGGAGTGAGTTGGTAAGGGTTGTTGTTGTGAGAATATTTCTAAACAGTTATTGAGAAATATGTGTGTGAGTATGAATGTGTGTGAGTATGTGTGTGTTGATGGGGGTGCTGTGGGTTATGAGTGAGATGAGGTATGTTGGTGGTAGTGAGGTCACAGAGTGACCTCACACCTCCTGCTTGCAGCCGTCTGGAGATACAGGTGTTCTGGTCGACGTCAGTAAGCAGTACCTTGTGTGTGCGAAAACACATGGCAGAAGAACTGTGTGTGAGTGAGTGTGTGTTTGTGTGAGTGTGTGAGCGTAAATTTTAAAGAAATTAAAGGTATTGTGAATATTTTAAAAAAAATATAGAAGTGAAAAGTTGTTGAATAGAGTTGGTAATGTGGTATTCAATGGTCTTTTGGTAGTGTTTTTGAAGGTGTTCAAATGATGTATAAGTGTTTTGGTGGTGTTCAAATGACGTATAAGAGTGTTTTTGAAGGTGTTCAATGGTGTTTTGGGAGTATACATAGGTGTTTGATAGTGTTTTTTGGAGTTGTTCAATGGTGTTTTGGGAGTATACATAGGTGTTTGATAGTTTTTTTGGAGTTGTTCAATGGTGTTTTGGGAGTATTCAATGAAGATTTGGGAGTATTCATTGGTGTTTTTGGGGGTATTCAAAGGTGTTTTGGTGGTGAACAAATGATGTGCGAGAGTGTTTTGAATGTGTTCTGTAGTGAGATGTTGAGGGATGTTGATGTGAGAATATTTTTTAACAGTTATTGAGAAAAGTATGTGTGTGTGTGTCCTGTTTTTTGTCTATATTATTGAGACGAGGAAGGTTGGTGGTTGTAAGGTCACAGAGTGACCTCACATCTCCTCGCTAGCAGCTGTCTCGAGATGCAGGTGTGTTAGTTACCATTTTGTCCTAGGCACATGTCGATTAGACACTAGGCCTGTTGTATGTATGTGTGTGTGTGTGTGTGTGTGTATCACTAATTGTGTTGCAGGGGTCGAGACTCAGCTCCTGGCCCCGCCTCTCACTGTCCTGCTACTGGGTCTCTGCTCTCCCTGCTCCGTGAGC